>JAHZMX010004140.1:0-19131 GCA_027743895.1 Seira musarum
TGTAGTAGTACCTTCCGGTTCCGAATACTTCGGATAATTACAATTATCCATCGCAGCGCTTCGCGCTGCTCGGATAATTTCCAATTTATTGATGGCTGTTTTCATGCAAACATATTTTTGGAACACAAGCGACATGTAATGTCCATATCATAACAATCAGTCCTCAGAGGTCTGCCCGTTTTTCCACAAATATTCACTCAGTCGAAATCAGTTCACCTTTTAAAAATACTGGTGGAATACCGTCTTATTCCTGAGCTCGCAAGGCTCTACAGGCATTGGAAACATGTAATGAAAATTCCAGTAAAATGGGACTCCTCCAGGTCAAGAGTTCGTCCTTCAAATCGACCGTTATACTGTATAACGTGGATTGCAGTTTGTCTAATTCTAGAAAGTACAAATTCCTGGTCATTGTATAATTCACGAAATAGCCAAAATATTGCAATTGTAAGTATTGGCGTCTTTACCACAAGCTGGTCGTATTCATTCTCGTACTGGATTTGGAGCTTATGGAAAAATTCAAAAGTTTTCACGAGCTTCATCAACGGTTTAATGGATTTGGAGACAAAGTATAATAGAGGTAAGAGTTTAAAATCTGCAAATTTAAAATAATTTTTGTTCAACTTCCATTACACGAAAACGTTTTGTTTGTAAATTTTACTTTTAGGTCGGTTACGCCTGACTTACAATAGTGGAAATGTCAAGATCCATGTTGCATCGCTAATTCTGAAAACAATGCTTATAAAGGTCTTTTACCTTCCATTTATTCTCAGTTTCGTTGGCGCTGTCATTCCTTGTAGTCGCTTAAACATATTCTACGTTTTAGTGGAAACCAAATGTACTTGTACCTCCAACCCGTCAGTTGGACTATCGCACCGTCTGGTCTTTTACTTGCCAAGCGTCTTGGTTTGGAAAACCATCATACTCAATGGGTGTTCATTGGTATGTCACATCCTCATCGGAACGTTCTGCCAGGAGGAGTTCCTACATCATATTGCAAAATTGTTGATACACGACCTAAAAAACTGGTGTCGCGGAAAAGTTCAAGGATTTATAGAGAAATTACAGTTGTACAGGAAATTCCAAGTTGTGAAATATTTCGACAATCGGACTCACAAAGGAATGCTCGTAATGCCTTTGGTTTGCACTATCGCTGGACAATCGTCAAATATGTACATGCTCTTTAGAGTCGCAAACGAAGGAATACAGCTTCCAGTACTAGCTCATTTAAGCATAACATGGATTACTATTGTGGCATTTGGAATCATCATGATCGATTTTTCCTACAGTTCAAGGGTGCATACAGTTTCTCTGAAAACTATTTCAGATGTTAGACAAATTACGGCAGAAATTATTCAAAATTTGTTTGTTTCAAAATATCTGAAATCTTTGCCGCCCATTAGGACACAATTTGGGTCAACAAATTTTATCGAACGATCGACGCCTTTGCGATTTGAAGAATTTACAATTCATAGATTTATTGATTTAATGTTATTGGGAAAGAAAAAACATGTTTAAAATAAAAGTAATTTGGATGGAAAAAAGCAATTTTTTTTCAAGTTCCCTATCCTCCTTCTTACTTCAAAAAAAACTTTTGATTAACTAGCTTGTCATAGTATTTTACTGATTTTGTTATCAAGCTGAAGCTTCCGTAAATTTGAATTGACTTTGCAAAACGTTTCATCATAGTCAATCATGACAGGAGCCCGACAATGAAACCGTGTGACTACGTCTGATACTTTTTTTTCTAAGAAATCATTCTAATGTTTCTAATGTTTAATTTAGACAATCCATTCAATGAATTGGCAGATTTTAATTTCAAAAAAATATTACACCAGGGCTGATTGAGATTCATATTTTTTTGTAAATGCGGTGAGTCAGCCAAGCATTAGGTTCCTTTATTTCTTGCATTTTTTCAAATTCTCCATTGTGGTTTGCATTTTTTCTGTGAATATCGATCAGCAGTTATATCTTCAATTTTCATAGAAGTTTAGCTTTGTTTAAGAATGACATATCGTTACGAAACTCTATTCGGGTGAACACGTTAATAAAGACAAATATCTAAACTTCATTTCACCTGTTAAATAAAATTATGTTAATTTACTGGAACTGTTTGACTTTAATATTTAATTTCCACGTGAATGCATAACACAACACACCTTACGCGATTTGTGCATATCGTTACACTGAATCGCGTCGGTACATTAATAATCAATTGTAATTATCAATTTTCGTCTCAGAACTTTAAAACACGTTCCACTTGACATTTATACACTTATTCAATGCGTCGTTCGTGTCCATTTGTCTGTCTGTACACAGAATAACCTTCGAACGCGTTCACAGGTTTTTATAAAATTTCACGCATACGTTATGTAGGGGTCTGTTGGGTTGATTTTCAGCGAAACCGGTTTATTCATAAGGTTAAGAACAAAGGTTGAAATGTTTTTATATGACTAGCATATAACAGGTGTGATAGTTTATTTGAAAGATCTGCAAAAATATTCATAATAGATGCCTTGTAATTTCAAAATCAGTTTTTCAATGAAACATGTTTTCTTAAATGCAACGTACTTATATTTCTTATGACAGCTTTTTTAAAAGCCCAGGAATAATTAAACAAAACTACTGTTTAGAATTTTAAAATGCTTTAACGGCTAATGCAAGGGTAGGAGACCTTATCATCAATGAAACATTGCTGTAATATCTCATTCATTCAAACAGTCTCTAGAAACGTTTTTGAATTATGCACGTGTGAATAATAATTTTAAGTGAATGAACAGTGGGGGAAAAACTATTTTTTAAAATGAAACTTGAGACTATATGACGCATGTCATAATAGAGCAGCATTTTTGCAGCTCTTTCATTAGTTCTCATCAATACAACTCTAGATTCAACTCTCAGCTTCGTATCTACTGTTTCTAACAGCTTTATGTCATTGGTAAACTGATAATTGTTGTTTCGTAAATATATTTTTTGGGACATAAGCCGGCATGGACCATAGCTATTTACTGACAATTAGTTTTGCAGAGGTCTGCAGAACATACACGTTCCTTCAGAACTATTGAGTCGGTCAAAATCAGTTCACATTTTAAAAATGTTGGTCGAATACCGTCTAATTCCTGAGCTCGTAAAACTCTACAGACATTGGAAATATGTGATGGAAGTTCCAGTAAAATGGAATACCTCCAGGTCAAGAGTTTGTCCATCAAATCGACCATTTTACTGTAAAACGTGGATTGCAGTTTGTCTAATCCTCGGAATTACAAATTCCTGGTCATTGTATAATGCAAGAAATAGCAGAAATATTGCGGATACTAGTGTTGGCGTCTTTTTAACCAGCTGCTTGTTTTCATGTTCCTATTGGATTTGGAGTTTGCAGAGAAATTCGAAAGTTTTCACAAGTTTTATCAATGGTTTAATGGATTTGGAAATGAAGTACAATAAAGGTAAAAGTTAAGAGCTTTAAATAAATTGAACGTGTTTTACAAATAATTCGTGTTCAACCGCCTTAAGTATTTTTTTCATAAATACAACATTTAGGTCTGTTGCGCATGACATATAATCGTGGAAATGTCAAGATCCAAATTGCATCTCTAATGCTAAAAGGAATGTGTCTAACCGTCTTCTACCTTCCATTTATCATCAATGCCGTTGGCGCGGCCCTTCCATGCAGTCGCTTGAACATGTTTTACGTTCTCGTAGAAAAGACGTGCACATACACTGCATCCAATTCGTCAATTGGAGTATTGTACCGCTTGGTATTTTATTTCCCAAGCGTCTTAATTTGGAAATGCGTAATGCTAAATGGGTGTTCATTGGTATGCCATGTCCTTAGCGGGACATTCTGCCAGGAGGAGCTGCTACAGCTTTTTGCAAAATTGGTAATCTACGACCTAAAAAAATGGGGTCACGGTAAAGTTCAAAGATTTATAGAGAAGTTACAAATCTACAGGACATTCCAAATTTTAAACAATTTCTACAATCGGACTCACAGAGGAATGCTTGTAATGCTTTTGGCCTGCTCTGTTGTTGGACAATCGTCGAATATGTACATGTTCTTCAAAATCGCTAAGGAAGGAATGGATCTTCCCATACTGGTTCTCATAGCCATAACATGGTGCAGTATCGTCGCATTTGGTATCATCGTGATCGATTTTTCCTATAGTTCACGGCTTCACACAAATTCCATGAAAACTATTTCAGACATTAGACAAAGTACAGCAGGAGTTATTCAGAACGTGTTTGTTTCAAAATATCTGAAATCTTTTCCTCCTATTAGAACACAATTTGGGTCAACAAATTTTATCGAAAGATTGACCCCTTTACATTTTGAAGAATTTACAATTGATAGATTTATTGATTTGATGTTACTGGGGAAGAAAAAACATGATTAAACTTAAGCTTGTCTCAAGAAACATGAGCTGTTTCTAAATTCTTTAGTATCCGCGAATATTGCATTTTATATATTTTTCGGATTAATCTTGTCAATGTGTTATTGAATAGATAGCTTCAATATTCAACTGGTTATTCGAAATGGTTGTACATACGAAATACCACCCTAATAAATAATTACCATTACCATTAATTTAACTAACGCCTAATAAAAAAAAGTTTTCTTGCAAAATTTATAAACACCGATTTCAAGATATGCTTGTATAGAATTAACTCTTTGAACTTAATTAACAATGCCACAAATTAATCTGTATTTTACAAAATTCAGAAATACATGCTGAAATCACAAAAAGCCGTTCAAACATTTTCTGAATTTTTTAAATTTCAACGTAAAACTCAACAGTTTTCACTTTAAATCGTTTTGGTTTGGTTCTTATTCATACCTAACCCTTCGTTTTTGTAAATTTCCGGATTGCGTAAATCAGGATTCAGAAGAAAGTTTTTTTCATTACTTCATCCTCCTTTTTTCTGGAGCTACAGTAATGATTTTACTTGTCTCCTTTTTTCCTAAAAAGAAAAGTGGGATGATAATGATGATATTCTTGCTTGAGCAAATTACGTGATCCTATCCTGCAATCAAGTCATTTTTGCAAGGAGCTGAAATAATGACAAATTCTTAAGGAAAAGGAGAAAGAAACTTTCAATCCAAAGCCAAGCCAAATCTAAGTTGGGTTGGGCTGAACTCAAGACATTCTTGGGAGTGAGTAAATGATATGATGATGATCATGCCTTTGCCTTTTAACGTAACTGTAACAATTCCTACTTTCTCCTTTCCTTGCATGCATAATTAATGGTCAACTTTACATGCTCTGGAGTCATTCACTCTCTTTCCCTCCCTCACTCACTCCTTGTTTCCACCGTTGTCGTTACAGAACAAAATAGAAGATGGAATAAGGATGAGATGAGTGTGGAGATGAGATGCAACCATAACTAAAAATTTGCAAAGGCTTTGTTACGCATACTGAAGTTGTTTATTAAGGACTTGCTTTGGTTTCATTACGCAATCCGTTATTCCGCAATCAATATCTGATTACCTACAAAATTGATGTAGGCTTTTAAAATCCGTTATTATTGAAATAGTTTGCGTTTCAGAATTTACTTAGCAAAGCGCGATATTATCAGTCCTTTCTTACTGCATTATTTGTAGGAATCCGTTTTTCATGCCGTTATGCCACGTATTGCTTGTACCCTACTTCAGTTTCTTTTCCCCAGACCGACTGGAAATTTAGTTTGCTTTCTTCTGAGTTCATAACTTTCTGTGTCATTGACTCTCTTCCTTTCCCTTTCTCCAGTTTTTGGTCTGGTCTGGTTTGGTTATAGTTCCGACTCTGACTTGACTTTTTGTAGGCCCTTCATTCAAATTCTGTTGAATGTTTTCTTTCTCTTTGAAGTGCATTTTCTAGTACAGCTTATAGCATAACTAAACTGTGACATGACTCGACTCCTCATTTTTTGTCCCAATTTCTTGAGTCATAGTAGTCATGACGGAACGAAAGGAAGTAAGGAACCTCTTCACTTTCTATTTCATAATGCCAGGTCAGGGAAAGACTTGACTTTCCCTCTGACTCTTCAAATCTTTGACATTATTATTTTTCTCTTTAGAAGTTCGAGTTCTTTTTTTTTGTTGTTGCTCCAGGGCTACTCTGCTGTCGGCTTTTACTTTGCTACTATTACTTCTACCATTCACAGATTTTCTCATTGAGATTGAGAGAAATTGTGTTTACCAATTTCATGGTTCAGGTTCAGCGGTTTGGTTTGGTTTCCTCCCTTTCTCGAATTGGAATTTGGTCTGGAGTGGAAGCTGGCCTGGTTTGCTTTTTTTCACTGTTTCGTTTGAGATGCCCTCAGGAAATGTAGAAAGGAAACTATTTGCTAATTGCCAATTTTATTGCTATTGCTCACCTTAATCATTATCGTTGTTATAAGATAAAATAGAAATTCATATGTAATTTTATCTCATTGCGACTCAGCTTTACTTCGTGTTCAATTTAAATTGGATTCGTTTAAACAGGTTTTGAATTCGGTTTTACTGTCAACAATGAAATTTAATTGTTAGATTTTTAATGAATTAAAACGCTTGCCAGAAATCAGATTTAAACAGCTTTAATTTCAAACGGGTTCCCATAATTACTTCGAAAAATTAACTGATTTTATACTCGACTAAAGATGAAAATATTATAATAAATGTAAGCAAAGATGAGTTGAATTAATATTAATATTTGCATCATGTTCGCACTCGGCCCCACTTTCTTCCCGTTTTTTTTAATGAAATCAATCATGAAAAAAAATCCCTTGATTATTTGGTGGTATAATAAATCATTGTGCCTTGTGAAGAGTGGAAAAATTTTATTAGCTTAAAAGAGAGAAATTAACATAAATTATTTCTATATACCTTGGATTCTGTTATGCTTATAAAAAGGTATTTTCTGCATAACTAATCCTTTGATTGCGCAAATATTTTTAATCTGAACTCAAAGTTTGTTATACATATTCTCTTATGATGTGTTGCTATTTTGCGCCTGTAAAATTCTATACATGTTTTTATTATCGATTCCGGTCGAAGATAGTCATAGAACATAGTCATTTTATATTAATTCATCTTAAGTACGCCTTTTTGCACTTCAATTTTCAAAAATTCTAATGGATTCGATTAGATTCATTCAGCCACAACCCCTGATGGAAAATGTAAGATCGCAGAACTCACGCCATTCAGTAGTTCGTTCATTTAACAAAATATAAGATAAATTACAAATTCTTAAACAGAAGAGATGTATATACGTTCGTTTATCTGTTAATCTCATTCTCAATTCTTCTCACGTTGTTGCAGCTACCAATTCTGGATTAGTAGACCTTATTTCAAAACCTGCAAATATTTCGTGAATTATGAAAGAAATACGAAACTATCGTATATTTTAAATTGGAATTAATGTGATTCGTAATAACTCGTACATAAATCTTGAACATTAGAGGATAACAATGTGAAAAGTTTAAGCTATGAATCCAATTTGGGACAAATCTTTTGACGGTTATTAAAAATTTAATTTGGAAGATTTGTTATATTAAAGAATTTGATTTCTTTTGTTTTAATAGAATATGTAGGTTGTTAACTTATGGCATTTGCCAATAGCGCTACCTACATGCCTAAAATTAAATTCTAGAAAAATCCTTCACTCTAATGTTTAAGACGCTAAAGTAGGTCATTGAAAAAAAGCTCCTTCCATCCGTCATAATAACCTCATCTCATCTCTCTACTTTTTTTCATCCAAAATACAAGTATTTTCTTTTTTTAATGTAAAATACCCTTCAGAAAAAGTAGTTTCCTGAATATTTCATAATTTTCAAAGACTTTTTCTTTCCCGTGCCAGTACCTTTGATGAATAAGAATTGGCTCCTTCAACGACTGCACTTGACAGTGAGCTTGGACTACGCTTGAGATTCGATGTCACAGTTGATTCGCTTTTTGGAGAATTTTCAAACTCTGAAGTATTTAATTCTACGCACATGGTGGACGTTGCATGGACATTAGAATGAAGAAATTTCGTTCTTATCTCTGCCAAATCTTGAGGAGTTTGAATTCGTTCTTTGCCACCCACGATTTAATTACGGAAATGAGGAAACCAACAACATCCACCGCTCTTATAAAATCTCTGGACCTGACTTCCTTCCCGGCAAATGATGCACAGTGTTTCCGGTTTTACCAAGCTGAGTATTTATTTCAAAATGTGATGAACGAAAGGTGGCCGCTCCAAAGATTGCACATAACAGTGAATTTGAGTAACAATTGGGAGTCCATGTCAGATCTGATTCGGTTTCTGGGGAACTTCCAAACGTTGAAGTATTTGACTTTGCGCACATGGTGGACATTTCATGGTGATGAGGATGAGGGAATTATGTTTTTGCCTTTACCAAATCTTAAGGAATTTGAATTTGTTGTTTGCGTTCCGCGATTTAACTATCGAAATGAGGAGAACAACAACATTCCCTTCTTCTACTCACTCCAGTTTCTGGTTTATGCGAAGATGTTGAGTAGACTCAACTTTATGATACTCGATGCACAGAGCGATTTTTAAATTTTAGCGACTTACTTGGAGCGGCAAAACTATAATGGAATGATAGATGTTTGGAAGCCACCAATGGATTTGGCGAAATCTAATATTGGAAAAGTATTCCCACTTCTGGAATATGTCAGGATCTCCGCCCATGATAGCTTTGCCGATGATTGTGATTCTAAATTAACCTACGTAGACGAGATTTGGGAGACGGATAGGATAAATTATTAAAAAATAGTTTTGTAAAATTGGAATTGGAAAAACAAATTTAATACGGTTGTAAGTTGTAATGAATTTACAGGTTGTACAAAGATGCATTCAACCTTTGTGAAGTTGTGCTATCGGCAAACACGCTTATTTCAACAGTCATAATAATAAAGTTGTTCCAAACAACCTCAAACTTCTCTAGAAGAAATTCTTTTCGCTCTTATAAAATCCCTGGACCTGACTTCCTACTCAGCAAATGAAGAGCAGTGTCTGGAATTTTACCAGATGGATTGTTTACTCCAGGAGGTAATAAACAAGAACAGGCACCTTAAACGATATTGCACTTAACTGTAAATTTAGATAACTATTGGGAGTCAATGTCAGACTTGCTTCGGTTTTTGGAGAATTTCCAAACTTTACAATCTTTGATCCTGCGCACATGGTGGACTTTTTATGGAGATGGGGATGAAGATGTCATGTTTTTGTCCCTGCCAAATCTTGAAGAGTTTGAATTTGTTGTTTGCAACCCTCGATTTAATTACGGAAATCATGAGAACAACAATATTCACTTCTTCTACTCACCCCAGTTCCTGATTTATGCAAAGATGCTGAAAAGAATAAATTTTATCATTGGACAACAAGCTAGTGATTTCGAATTTTTGAAGAAGTATTTGGAAAGACAAGATTACAGTGGAATGATCGATATTTGGGAGGAAGTCAAATATTGGGGAAGTATTTCCGGTTCAGGAATGCATGACAATCTCCGCTCAGGATAGTTTGAGTGATGTCTCCAAAAATACCTTTATGGAGGAGTGTTGGGACACAGACAGAATTAATTATTGAATAAATTTGTTTTCGTGGAAGTGAATAGCCGTTTGTGCCAAAATCCAGTACGAGTTGTACATAATTGCAATTTTTAATGAGCTCTGTCAACCTTTGCCTTTATTGAGCCATGATGAACTGAGAGAATTAAAAATATTGTGGCAGGATAAAACCTATAAAAATGCATAAGATTATCTCAAATCTATTGCGCCCCTTATGAGACTGATTAATATTATATTTGTAAATGCTAATGCTATGTTTTTATTCGAAATAAGAATAGAAATAAAAACAATTCAGTTATTATGATTTCGACCTTTAAAAGATTTGTATTGACCTTTTTTAGTCCTCTTTCTCTGTCGGAGATGAAAGGACAAGTTTGCGAACAATTTGTTTCGGGGCTGCAAAGTCAAATTAATTTGATTAAAGTTAACTTGAGCCTTTGGTTAATTATGAATAATACATTTTTTAACTTTCGTTTATAGCCATTTTCATTTGTACTGATGTATCTATCCAAAAATCTTGACGATTTTTCAGAACCAAGAACTTTCACTGCTTTTAAGGAATTTTCTAAATTGAATTCATCATCAGCTTTTGGAAGATATTTAGGTAAAGACTTGACTTTGAGTGGCCGCTAGTGAGAATCTGTATAGCTTTGATTCACCTTAGTAAGCAGATTTCTCGATCTGATCTTGATTTTTTTCCCCTTTGCGACTTCCACATAAAGTCCTGGGATATTTATTTTAGATTTTCTTTGTAAGTGAATGAAAAACCCAGGGCTTGATAAATCGAACATTCAAAATAATATATTCATCTGGTAAGTCGGAGGAAGCGGGAGTCGTAAGCGCTTATATTTCTTATTAATTCATTGGTCATAATGCGTTTACGTAAGTAGACGATATCGCCAAGTCAAAATCAAACTTAAAGGCTTAATTTGGCAGTATAGTTCCGAGTTTCCCAGTATTGAAATATTCGTAATCCACTCACTTCATATGTGTCGAGCTAGTCGAGCACATGCTACTTCGCATGACTTGATGCATATTTTAAATAATAACTTGCTTACTTACGGTAAAGTGACTGGAAATATATGCTGCCTCGCGGCAGACGAGAAGCCCCTGTTTTTTAATGTCCCAACATTTGCCATAAAAATCTGATGGAAAATTCATTAAAAATCATAGCATATTACGTGTCTCCCGCTTGAGATAACTCATAATATTGGATTTTATGATTTTGGTTTCGGCTTATGCTGGAATTAACGTATTAATAATAGAAGGAATTAATGCACATATTCTCTTTTAAGCGTCTATGACCACCCAGAACTAGTTTATGGTTTCTCAAAAAGCCTATTTTCCGGTCCGATAAAACAAATAGTTCAGTAGAAGAATACTTAATAAGATTTATACTTGTGTGACATTACCCGACTTGTACTTGTAAAATTTCAGAACTTCTAAAAGACCGCATTGAATAAATTTCTGAGGAACAAAAAATAACCTAAAATGAAGGAGTTTACTTATCTTCTTCGTAAAATTTTCCATTTTTACCAAACGGCGTCATCTTACCCCACCTTAAAGAATATCCAGAATGGCCGAAGTTCAAGTATACTTCAGAAATGGCACATGGACTGGAAGCTCTGTCTATTCTTATTTACTCGACTGCTAGCAATTGTGAATATTGGAAACTCGCTTAGACTTATGATCAAGATTCAAAACTCTCCATCATCTCCAGAGTCAACTAACTCTATTTTGGGTATAACTCTATGGCTTCTTTCTATCCTTCTGGTTATTGTGGTTGACTGGATACAGTTCACAACAGATTTTTCATCTTCACTTGAGTTATCAATGGAAATCATAGAAAAACTTTGGGTTAGCCTAACCAGAATTTTGGACCCCAATCGGAAAATTATTGAGGTGAAGTCAAACCTTGCTCGAAAGGTATACTTCATTTGGCTTCACAACCTATTCTTGATTCACTTAGTCGCTATTAACGCAATAGTAATGATACACGAATCACTGGAACTTGACCCTGGACAATTGTACACAATGTTTCCGAACCGGAATCCCGTTCTCGATGAATTCTTATGGGTTTGTGTTTCAGCACACCTCATGGTTTCGTACGAGGTTTTTTCTAAAATTCTCTGCCTTCCTGGGGTGTTCACAAATCATGTCGGAAGCTTAATTAGTTTGATGGCGTTGGCTGTGAAAAAGAGGAACAATTGTACCTTGCTGGATATCATGATGAGATATAAGGTTCTTGAACTATCAATTAGACCTGTACATATTTTCTTCGCAGACCTACTGCTCCGGGTCCATTCTATTTGTGGAGTGCTGCAGTTTATCGAGGCACTTTTTGCATTCCAGTCGATCAAGCATGGGGGAAAGTTTGGATATTATCAAATGTATCTTACAGATATCATTGTAGGTGTTGATACTTGGTTTCAACTATTAATATTTTTTATTAATATAGGCACATAGATACCTAAATATTTTCTTTGTATTAATTTTAGATCGTCTCCACATTGATATTTCATTCATTTTATGCTCTATCAAAGTTGGATTCCACAGTGGCAGAATTTTTCCATCGCGTTCGCCTTGAATGCATGAAGCCTTGCTCGAGGAAAAATCGTACCCTCCTAAGACAATATTATGCCTCAATTCGACCTGTGTCAATCAAAATTGGGCCATGTATTTGTAAGCGGTCTTTACCGTTGGCGACTGCTCATGTACAATTGAACTACTTCGTCACTGCTGCACTTTGGCCTTGAAATTGAAGAGTCTTATATTTTTTTGTTGTCGTTTTTCTCTGCATTGTTCAGTTGCATGTTTAAGGATGCCGGTAATATCTGAAATAGAAAAGCATGTCCCATTTTTTGCGTAAACTCAGCTGCTAGTGCTGCTTTTGATAACTACTTTTAAGCTAAGACACAGTATTTCATTTTTAATTTGTATTACGTAATATTAAAGATGCTGATAGGCATGGAGTTCCAATTACTTATCAACTGTGTATGAACTACTAATAATTATTATATTTCGAACACAATTCATCTAGAACTTTTTATTTGACAAAATGGATTCATTGGAGTAAAAGTAAGTAACTTCTGTGCAATTCCTCGTCAATGCCACAAATTCAACCATCATATCCTGATGTGCATAGCGGTCCAAAGTATTTGGCTGTAAAAAGTTTTAGAACTCAGATGAATCACACAATTATTTAAGAAAAAAATTCCGCAGATGATTTCACCTTTTCCAGTGCACGCAAGTTCTTGGCATTCGTCTTCCTTAATTTCGGGTGTGCCAGGTTTCTCACAAAATCCCTTGCCCTTACAAAACCAGCAAAAACATTCAAGTTGGTTTTCAGCTGGTTTCCTACCTGAAAAGGTAAAATTATTTTATCCGGTTACATCTGAAAGCAGGGCAAAATTATTTCATTAACCTATCAATAACTTTTCTGTGTTTATTACAACGACTCATGAGAAAAATATCTTTTGTGTCATATAAATTGCTGCAATCTAAGACACCTCAATTGCACTTTTTTATAATACAAATATATGCAATATAAAACTTAAAACTTGGCTAATGGCAACATCATACAAGATATAGTCTTACCAAGGCAATCTAAAATGCAAGGAGTCATGATGGACATTCGTCCACTTCCATCATCATCATCTTCACATTGGACTTCCTCCTTAATTAAAGATTGATTAAAGGCTGCTGCGCCACCACATTTCTTGTAGCACACCTTTTTATCCGCATTTGTGGAGGACAAAAGAAAGCTTAATCCGCAGCAACACCCCAGTACAACCATAATATTGATCTTCACTAAACGCATAGCTAATGTACTTAAAATAATCAGTTTTTATGTTGAATGGGAATTGATTTTTTTTCATATAGCTGCTTTTCTTAAATTCTGCGTCTTCAAAACTATACTTTTGGATCCAGAATTATGTACTTATTAGTAAGCTGGTGATCAATTTATGGATTAAATGGTTTTACGACGGACCTCGTAAAACTCTAATTAGCACATACAAAATTGTAAGTCTTTATGGGTAAATGGTCCTTATGCATACGCATACCTAAATGCAATCATAGAAGTAATAAGCCATACTGTCTCTGATTTATTGCTTTATAGCTATAATACGACGTGCACGCATTAAATTCACAATTATTCCAAAATGCATTGGTAAAGTATAAAGTATTCTATTGGGTTTGTCGTTTTTGTTTCGCCCTGCAAAAAATGAATTTAACAACAAAGTTTGTGGGTTTTACTAAGCATGTTATAGCACATTAATCCTATAAAAATTACAAAACGGTGTTTTAACAAATGTATGTCAAATAAGGTAAGATTTTCATTCCTAAGTCAGTTCTCGGATTTTCGTGTATGATTTGCGATAAAATATTACAAACCTGATTGGATACAGGTGTCTGATAGTAACAGCACAGAAGCTACTTCTCGAATAAGATGATGTATTTAAGCTAAGAAAATCAAAGGTTATTACGGCAAGAAAAGACTCAATCTGGAGCTATATAATGGAAATTCCATTCAATGAGTAAATCTTCAATAATGTGTCGCCATCCTTTGGAACTGAGACGCTGCTTTACTACAAATACTTTCATTCTTCTTTTAACTGTCATAGTATCGGCATTTATTTATCGGCACAAATAACTGTAAATATAGGTAATCCGATTTGATTCGTCTATCGTCTGTCATGGTATTTCGAAGGCGTGTACGATGTAACTAAAAAAATAGGTGCAACCAGAACTTGTGAGATGTGGGAAATGCCAGCATTATACTAAATCCTGGACATAACTCCTTAAAAACTTTATTTGTTTGAAACTTTTCCAAAGAAATTCGGTGCGGATTGTTGCCTGCCGAAATTTGAATTTTCACAAGTTCACCTAACTCAGACTCGGAATTCGTGATTTCAAACACAATTGAATATCGACACATTTTCTGTCCAATCTTTAATTTTACCTGCCCAACGAAGAGTATTAGAATCAAAGTAATGAATGCAGAAAGACAAAATAAAAAACACAGGAGAAAGTTTTGCAAAAGTAACCTTATCCAATTGTAATAGGAGTTTCGTAGTTTCATCAAAAAGTGGTTGCTTGAACCGAAGTCTGTTTCCCCAGTCAACCCATTCCCAAATATTATTCGTAAATCCGCCTTCACGTAATTTTGAAATCGTGATTCCCATCCAGTGTCGATTAATTGTGTAAATATTAAAGAAAAATGGCATTTCATCAAATGGCTCCTGAATACGGCGGCATCTGTACTTTATGCCATTTTTGCTAATTTTATTTACTTTTTTCTCCTGTTCTCGAACAAAAGACTTAGCGGTAACTGTGTCCGACCTTAACGCATTTTTCTGCAGCAAATATTTAGCTACACCAGTTGAATTTGACGAGGATTTTGGAATGTAGTGGAAACTATTGTCGAATCGATGAGTAAGATTCAGTTAAACGTAAGATACAGTGATGCCTGAAGTAAAATAAGGTTTGTAATTTCGTTGATTAACGCCTCAGATTCTTTCATTGCTCGAGGATAGAATAAAGGAAATTGGTATTTATTACGGCGCAGACGTCATCAGCGGAGTATTGATTTCGATTGGATTGTCTGTCCGTCTGTGTGTCTGTCTGTGCAGATGATAACTTTTGAAAGAGGTCACCGATTGACCTCAAATTTGGAACAAAGCTTCCTGGCGCACTGGAAAAGACACCTATTTCTTTTCAGCAAAATGGGTTAAGAAATAACGGCAGGGTCAAAGGTTAAAATTTTTTTACATTACACATATGGTTTTTAAGAGCTCATTCGAAAGCGCTTGAAAAACTGAGTAAGGCTGTTACTTTAAAATTTTGGAAATTTTTAACCGTCAACGGCAGAAAGCCGTTGAAATTTTTTATTGCAAGCTTTTGATTGTGCTTGTTAGCTCCTTTGAAAGCCCTTGAAATGCTGAGTATAACGGTTATTTTATTTTTTTTTGAAATTCGTTAACCGTTAACGGCTGGGGGCGGTTTAATCTTTTTTATGGAACATGGCATGTGACATCTCATTCGACAGGTCTCTTCAAGCTCTTTTCATTTAAGCATGCTGCACTGCGCTTCATGAGCCGAATTCATGTGAGTTCAAGGGCAAGGAGCTGTTTTCTTTTACTGTCTATGGAACTTGGCAGACATTAAAACAATATTATGAGTACAATTCTCTTGCCGTTAACTCAGTTCAGCTGCGTCGTTATCGCTGTTTAACAGCTTTATTTTAACCAGTTTTAATTGGAAGTAAACTTTAAGGTTCATTTAATTGTCATACATAAATACTGTTGAGCCTTTTAGGATACCGCCTGAGTAAGCCAAACTAAATGGCGAAACATTCTGGCTGAAGAGCTGCTTTTCAATACGCATGGTGGCAACCGTACCACTAAAAAAATAGGAATTATTTACATTCGATCAAATTCCAATATGCAAGGCAGACAATTGTCTTAATTAGAATAATGGTAGGCACTTAACATGGCAAACAACGCGTGCTGATTACTCCTTCTATAAAATATAATTTTCATTATGTATTTCTAATAATTATTTTTGAGTAATTTGTTTTTTCAAAATGTTTAGATGTATTTGAATTAATTTACTTCAGACATTCTTTTAATTTGCACGAAAATAAATTTCTTGTAGATATCAGTTAGCTCCAAAAACTTTGTATTTGGAAACATTATAAACTTAAATTGAATTGATTATTAATGTGCGTGAAAAGATTCTGGCAAGCATGTTCTCATTTCACAAACTTTTCGCAGTGAAATTGTTATGTTCATTGTTCCTACCTGCAGGAGCGTCAATTGATTTCAGGATTTACAAACTGACAAGATCTTTGGAAAACTTCATTCGCATATTTGAAAATTGCACAATATATTTGCCCTCATCATCAACACAAATTTCGATACAAGAGCATGACCAAGTTTACGAGGTTTGCAATAAAATGTTTTATTGTCAGATTGGACACTACACCTATTTTCAACTTCTAGCTCAGTCCAAGAATGGTATCAACATGACAGGAGTTACAGAATTTGAGTTAGCTCAGACGTATATTTCACCATTTGTGAAATCATTTTAGAACAAGAAACATTCAAAAGTGTGCACTGTATTACTTTTGCTGCCAAGCACCAAAATCCAATTCCCATCTCATCTTGGTGAACACGTAATTAGGGTACTTTTTCCAACTAATCTGTACTTTCAAAGTCCAATTACGTTCCCAAATTACATCTTGAGGATAGTTTACCCATTAGAATATAATATTGCTAAGGGCTCTACTCTTGGTCATTATGAATTACCCAGATTTCTTGCAAGTTCAGTGTTTTTTCAGGTAAATGTAAATTCTGACACGGTGCACTTTGCTTGCTTTACATGCAGAAAGCAAATCTCGGATAACACCGAAGATATTTATTCAAGAGTATTTGTTTTACAACCAATGGAAGACCATCCGTCCATCAATTTGCAGAGTATTGATCTTGCATGGACAAATTTAAATCTAAACCAATGGAACAGTTTCGGAAGATCACCGAGTACTGATTACATTGAGGAGGACAAGCGATACTTTTCTGGTGGGTGCTTTCTTACTAATAAATTTAATAGGTTGACGATTCTTATGACAGGTTTATCAATTACAAGCGTAGTTTGTACAACACGAAACGTTTTCTTGCACCGCAATTGTACCAATTGTCATTTATTCCAGTACTATCTCCAAGCTAGGCGATTATCTCTGGACCATCAGCACTTGCCACAAGACAAACTATTTCAACTTGGTTCAAGTGCAGTTGGAACGGAGTGGACAAGCTCGAAATTCTTTTTGGTTCTTGGGCACGTAGAAAGCTTGGAAAGAATTCCATTGGATTTGAAAAAGCTTTATAAACCATTCCATCCTACAGTGTGGTTAGGACTTCTTATCGTTATTTTATACACCAACTTTCTTTTTGTGGGTTTAGAGTTAAAGCAAGTACGTTTAAGAACATTCCATATCTGGATGTTCAGAATTCTTTCTATTCTTTTGGAGCAAGGTGACGATTGCAGATACTCCAGGACAGAAAAAAACTGGACGATTATTTTGGCCTGGCTTTTCAGCACTTTTCTTTTCAGAAACTTTTACTGTTTCTCAATGTATTCTGATTTGACGGCAAAATCAGAACCAAAAGATTTGCGCAATGACTTGAATGAATTCATAAACATGTCAATAAAGTATAATGTAAAGCCATTCTTTTCGGATTTTACAACAAGAGAAAGAATCGATTTGACAATGAAGAAAATTTCATTACACGAGAAAGTACCGAATTTATATAAGCGATTTAGTGATTTGACTGCAAACGTTGCTGATAATTATTTTTTCCTCGAGCAAATTTATCACTCAAATTCAGAAAACGACATGAAAAATCGGAAATTGTGCAGACGGACATATCCCAAATTTTCTGTTGAATGTATTCCTAAAACACGTTTCACTTTGGTTCTAACCGAAGACACTGGTGTAAATTCTCACATATATTTTGTCGCTTTCACCGATCGAATTATATATTCGCCCCAGCCGGGTTCAAAATTTTTGCCAATGCCTGAAATATGGTTCTACATGAATAAATACTATTTTACCGAAGATTTTCATGAAGTGAGAGGCAGGTTGTATGAAAGTGGAATCACATCATATTTTGAAATGCGAGTCAGGAGAAGTACAGTACTAATTGAATTTTTCAAAATAGCATCACACAGTATCCCCAACTTGAGAATTAATTTACTGTCAAAGTTCATGAGGAGGTATGAGGAGCTCTCAAAACTTGAAATCATTCGAGGAGTATCACTGCTAAATTCTATTGGAGATCAAGATCCTCTTATCTCTAGAGTTCTCCTAGAGGAAGTTAGCCTGGTTTTTCTAATGCATTACACACTTTGCAGTGCCGCTTTTTTAGTTCTTCTAGTTGAGATATATGTCCAAGGGTGTCCAAAGGATCCTATCAAAGACTTGAAGAAAGCTGTATCCGTTACGTTTACTTTCGAATATCTGAAGAAATTTGTCAAACTTTTTATTTATGAAAAATATGTAAGTGCAGAAAGAAATAATATTCCGATGAAAGATGTCATTTCGCAAGAGCCTTACATTCATTAATTTTGTTTTAAAGGAAGGAGCTGAATTAAGCGGCTTTTGAAGTGGTGAATCTGGCATCCGAAATTAAGGAGTTAAAATGCGGAAATTGGTGACTTTTATCAACAGCGACGGGTCCATTGGATCCAAGCTGAACAAATACCCGACGATAAGCAGCCTTATGTTTAGAAATACACAAATTTTAAATTAACCCCTTAGCGCTCTTGTGATGCTCTAGCTATATAATGTACCATTCATGAATTTTTTGAATTTGGATACTACCAGTCTATGTGTGATGTTTGTCATCATTCAAATATCGTTTATCGTTTGCGACATGGATAAAGAACTTATCGTTTTTATTTTAAACCGACACATGCATGAAGGCTTAATTAAGTATTTCATGTCATATATATATTTACTGCGTTCGTTTACATATCATAGACGCAAGCTATTTATCCCTTTAAAGATGAAAAGTAAACATGGCTTTTATTACGTAGCTGAG
>JAHZMX010004141.1:0-10882 GCA_027743895.1 Seira musarum
TAGCTAAAAAAACCATAATATTTACGAGCACTAGAAGTTTTTATTCAGTGTGTACGGCTATTATTTTGTTTCTGATGATGACGATGATGATGATTGTTTCATTTAGACCAGAACTTAAATTGAAACACTTTTTTTCTGTTGTACTTGTACATGTTCGTGTAATTTTACATAAAAAACGAACTGGGCATCATCAAGAAAACAGGAGTATAATCCAACAATGCTTTAGTTTTTTCATTATGAAAACTGCTTGTGATCCGATACACTTGCTTGCCTTTTTCGAACGGATGCATATTTTTTCCACTGGGCTTGAGTCAACCCTTTCTTAGCTGCCATGTAGTAAATTCAGCGATTTAAACAGGTGTATTTTGGGTATTTTGTATGTAAAAGCCCGTAGTTTCAGCTCGTCTCGTCGTCGTCACATTTATTATTTTATTACCTACACAAACTCTAACTATACGTTTACTACCTGAAGTAAGAAGAAAAGAACGTAACGTTTTTTATCATCACGTCACACTTCTTTCTTGAGTACTTCATCTTTTCTTATGAGCAAGTATGCGTTTTTTATGAATCAAGTTTAGCCATTATGATTTAAATATATACCTAGCTAACGCTAACGTATCGTATCCCTCAGTAAATGGCAAGTCATCAGAGTGAGGCAAGTAAACTGCAACAAACACAGAAGTATCTCGGCTCTCTGATGAACATCTTATTGCTATAATAATGCTCGTGATGAAAAAGTGTTTGGAACTTCACTGCTGGTCAATTTCAACGGTGTTAATGTCGTAGTTCCTTTCAGCTTTAATAACGTACATATGAAGTCATTTAAACTTTTCTGGAATATGTGAGTGTTTTGTTTAGTTTATAGTCAACTCTCTTGTGGGTTTTCCGAATTTCTAAATTATCCTTTTGACCGCATTTGATGCAGTCTCCGTCCCGATGATACTGCATACGCACATGCTTATCAGTTTTTTATTTTAGTTTTTTTGAGAGTGTTTGAGTATTGTAATAATAGTCGTGAAGATGACAGGGTTATCGATCCCCGTTATTTGTAGTGTGGTGCTAGTTTTACATTCGGTATTGTTGACTCCCGTATTACCCTCCGTTACACCAGGTAAGGTGATGTTTTAAATCGATACGAAAGTTACTAGTGCTGTTTCGTTTCGAGAATTTATTGATTTTTTTCCATCATGCCTCAATCCACCTATCATGATAATCACATTGAGGTGATTATGTAAACTGAACTTATGGCTCATGATGAATTTTAACCACGCTCACGATCTTATGGAGTCTTATGGATCTTATGGAGGAATCCAGAAAAGTTCCATGAAATATCGAGGAAAACTTATTAACAATATCATAGTTTCATTATTGTATGCTTCTATTATTCTCATAGTCAGCTTTAGATTTGAGATATTTTATGAACAAAGAAGTGTGAAATGTGAATTAACCAGGTAAGGTGATGTTTTAAATCGATACGAAAGTTACTAGTGCTGTTTCGTTTCGAGAATTTATTGATTTTTTTCCATCATGCCTCAATCCACCTATCTATCATGATAATCACATTGAGGTGATTATGTAAACTGAACTTATGGCTCATGATGAATTTTAACCACGCTCACGATTTTATGGAGGAATGATAACCATTTCTTATTAACTAAAGTCACTTCTAGGAATCCAGAAAAGTTCCATGAAATATCGAGGAAAACTTATTACCTAACAACATCATAGTTTCGTTATTGTATGCTTCTATTATTCTCATAGTCAGCTTTAGATTTGAGATATTTTATGAACAAAGAAGTGTGAAATGTGAATTTAAAACATTTCGCCAATATTCCGATTTTCTTCACGAGGGGTATGTTACGTATGTGTGACTGCATCAATCAACAAAAGTTCATGTTTAGATGTTTATGGTTGTCTGCTCTGCTGTTAATTCACAAATTACTTCGGCATATGGTCTCGTCCTACCTCACGCACATATGTATAGCATACTGAATTATCGGGCATTTAGCTGTGCTTTGAATTTTTTATGATTACATTAAAAATTTACAAAGGCTTAACTTATTGGTGAAAAAAAGTTTGAAATCTCTTTTCAATGTTAAAGGACAAACCTTGCCACTGCAGTCAATAAATACTGTAAAAGGCAAAAATTATTCAATTTTTATGTTAAAAAAAAAAGTTGGGTTTACACTAGAAATGCCATCGAATTAACAAACCCGTTCGGTTGTATAACTGATATAGTAAGGTCATTCAATTTTAACTAACACCCTTTCTCGTTTTGTCCTGGATTGTAGCGAAAAAATTAAATCAATATTATTGTATTGAAAAAATTTGAATTGACGAACAAAAAATATACTCGGCAAACGTGCAAAACCTTCACCAAAGATTTCTTGAAAAATCTCGACGCAAAGTAATTCATTTCTTTTTTATCTGGAAAAAGTTGTTTTAATTTATACACATGACGCAAAAAACATTTTACGAAAAGAAAAATTACCCTGCAATTTCTCAGTTTAATACAACAGTAACAATTAGGAGCGAAATTACCAAAGTGAGCTGTGGTTATTTGCATACATCGCATGATTTAAATAATTTTCGAAGCTTAATCTGGACCAACAAAACCCAAAGGCATGTACTCGAAGATGAAGATTCTGAGGTGTGACTGACCAATGCCATTGCATCGTATGAGGCAATTCTTCATTATGCAAATAGCAATTTAGTTTTAAGAAACTTAATGAGCAGTCAAAAGATCACGCAATGCAAACCATTTTGTCCTTTTTCAAAATGTAATGCCGGCACCAAAACAACTATAAAAGATGCATTTGATATTGATAATGAAAAGGATAATAAGATTATCTTCGACCAGTACTGCAAACTGCAACTGCAATCATAATTCTTCCATGCAAAATGACATATTACGATTGCGTAGGTTTATTGAACGTCATGTCATACGTCGGCAACATGCATTATTGTCATTCGTTTGGCCGACACCATTATCTGAAGTTACCAATTTTGTTAGTTGAATTTAGTACACAATCTTTCGTTATAATGTACACAGATTTCTTTTGTTGTTCTGTTTACTCGCTTATCCAACGTAGGTATAAGTTATCTTTATTTTATGGCGTGTAGAACAGTTCTTTTTTCAATGACAGGCTACGGCAATACCATTTAACGTTCCCAAAAGAACATTTTTTCAAAGCCAAAAAATGGTCAAATAAAAGGTGATTGAGCAAGATTGAGAAGGATTCTTTCGTAGCATGATAGTAATGAAAAAGCATTTATTTAAAACCCTTATACAGATATCGAGAGCATCAACCAAAGCTTTATACTGAAAAGAAAAATAAATGAGTCAAATTCATCATGATCATCTTAGTTCAGTGCATAACCCGGTGCATAAAAACAATGAAATTTCGTCCACTTTAAAATGTTTCAAAGGATTTGGTTACGCACTAAAGCTTGAACGCTTGTTTGAAGCTTTGTTTCTTTTTATTCAAGTGACATATCTCTTGTCTCAGGCGTTAGTAATATAAGCATTTTTAAAAAATCGTTCTTGCTTTAAGAAAAAGCTTCTGGCAGATGAAAGAACATAAAAGTGCAACCCTTTTGTTCGTCTTATCGTCTGTGAAGGTTCTATAAGCGACGACACTTCAAGAAGCAATCATGATGAACATGGGCGTGAACATTTTTTCTCTTTTGTTTTGTTATTGTTTTAAGGGGACGGTGCAACTATCAGGAATAATAATATTAGGACTTGACTATTAAAGAGTCAATTTTCTATACTAGAATAATGTTGCCTCATACGATAACGGCGAGCAATAGTTAGTCAGAGTAAATTCATGGGTTCTTGCGTTGTGTTAGTCCATTTGCATTGCCAAAAAGTTTTAATAGTTTGTAAAGATAGTCCTAAATTGCTGACTCTATAAAAAGATCGGCATGGAATTCTGTAATATTCTATTTGGTTGCTACACATATATACAAATACAGTATATAAATCAGTTATCATTATCACCTATCTCTAATGTCCATGTTTAGAATTTTCTGGCGTGGTTGTTAGATCAAACTTGTTACCAAATAGAGAAATTCTCCAGCAACATTTTCACGCATTTTCCTAATCATTAATAATGCAAGGTTTGACGGTTTACTTGTGTTCAACTGTGAGGATAGCTTAGCTGTTATTTACAGTTTAAACCTACTAGAAACTTTTGATTCATTATTACTCCTTACTTATTGAATCCTAAGTCTAATTGTAAAATCATTCGTAAAGATCATGTACTAGCAAAAGCAGACTCATTGATTTTTCGTGAAAACCAAGATGGTTTCGGTTTGCCGTATTCTTTCATGATGATTGAAAATGAGACATTTCAGACTACTACTTACTTAAAAACGATGCTGAATTCTAAAAATAAATTCTAAAAAATAGCGTGCCTTTATTTTGATACTTCAAAAAAGACTCAGTGAAGCTCGTACCAGATTATTTCTACAATGCCACCTAATAATACTGAAGTCGAGCCTACTCAGAATAGGTAGTAACGTCTACTCATTAAATTTGCACACATCTCCTTTTTGGTTAGGAAAGTGGTAGTGAAGCCAAAAACAGAGGCGAAAGAAGAAAATTTTTATTGAAATTTTAAGAGTTGCGGGTTTATTTCATGCATTTTAGATTTTGCATTAAGTCATCATCTCTCTTTCATTTTTGGCTAATAATAAATACGAACGAAGAGAATGTGCATAGCTTTGAAGGTAATGCGCAATAAATAAGTGAACCGTAAAAATAATCAAGCATGATCTCCGAACTGTGAAGTCATGATTTGGACCATGTCATTTACTCATCATCCCTTTCAGAAAGAAAAGAAGAAAATACGAAAAATGTTGAGAAAAAAGCTTTTTTTCCTTCTGCCTTACTCAGTCTCTTGCTCCATTCCATCCTCATAATATTTTGCTTACATTCTTTATTGCTTATACGAAATGATGTCCTTTTAAAAGGTACATATTCGCGAAACGAAGACGAATGACATTTCTTACATGAATCGAATCACGGTGTTTTGCATACCTCCTTCATTTTAGATCAAAACAGTTTAACTGTGGGCCGCGGCTGTGTCGGTTTTATGATATTACATCATCATCCGAACACATCACCGCGGTGCCAGCGGAAATAAACTATGTATGAAATTGAAAGCAAAATTATTCCAGTAGAAATAGAAACTTATCTTGAAACAATTCTCACAGTTCTTGTTTTTAGATGTTTTAATTGCGTCTGACCTGGCGATTAGTCAACTCGATTTTCCCATAATGAATGTATATACATACACCGCATGGATTTATTATTTGTGCACATTTCCTGCCTTCAGTTATGTAATATCAGCCATCGTTAAAGCTCTTTGCATAGAAGCTGCGATTACAGAAGGCTCTGCACGCATGCTTTAGACAGGAATCCAGAAATGGGCAATAATCAGCATCAGCACGTAATGTTTTTTTCTAACTTATCCTTTTGACTTTCATCCATACGTTTTGACTAAATGCAGCAAAATGTTGTATTTGATCTAAATAAGACAAAATCAAAGAGCTACTACATCTTACACATTAGATTAGCATTGGTTGAAACAATCAATATTTTTATGTACTTCCTATATGATAGTGAATCATGACCATTAAATATTTACGACTTTGTTTTTGGCTTTCATAAATGTACGAATTTAACAAGCAAGACCGTCAAATGTTCCGCTTCATAAAGTTTTAAGGAAATAATTTGAAATTCAAAAAATGTTTTCATGAAATGCACTGTTTTTTACAGACTCCAAGAGATAGGTAGATACTAACATTAATTAGCAACGTGCCACAATCAAATGAATAATTGAAAATTGAACGGAGTTATATATGCTCATTGGTATACATTTTCATGCCATTGATTTGCTAGACGGATAAATGTTTAAAATCATTGTACTTACACTGTGCATGCGTACTTCATGATCTTGTTTTGTTTCTATTTAAAGATGTATATATAGAGCTACCGGACAACGATGTTCGAGAGAACCTTGCGTATGAAATAGTTCCTCCCGACCAACAACTCTTGAGACTGAAACGACAAGTGACTGTCCCTCCATCACAGTCTCCTGAAGAGTTGGTGACAGCAGACAAAAGCTTGCTAAATAAAAACGCTCCCTTATCAAATGTAAAGAAACCCATAGATCTTGTAAAAACACAATCATCGTCATCATCACCAACCGTGCAAACTCAAGATATCAACTCAAGTACAAATTCTAATGGGAACGGTCTTCCATCACAACAGGAAAATAACGCTCAACTGGACCCAAACAGCAGCAACAATAATCGCATCACGTCCGACGGAAGTAGACAGGAAGACAGTAGCCAGCCATTCTCAGAGGAGGATGTACTGTTTGACGGCAACTCGACATACCCTCACCTTCCGATAAATAACACTTACTATCAGAACCAGCAAAATGTAACAATTAAAAAGGTAGGTGAACTCTTTATATCTTGCTCATACTATTACTCTATGCATATGTTAATGAACTTCTTGATTCTTAACAAGAAAAAATAAATACGTAATCATGCTCGCTCGTATGCATTTTTTGCATTAATTATTTTTTGTTTCAGATCGAAGCGTACAGATATTATACAGTTCATTATGACACTGATGGTGTGCGCAAATACTGGGTCGATATGCAAGGAAATAACAAAGCGAAGAAGCATGATATGCTGTCCAATGCTCATAGAAGAGCTGCTGTAAGTACTAGACTGGAGATTTTAAAAATGAGTCATCAAATGTCATTTTTTCGGTTCAGCAATCTCGAAATGCTCTCTATTACATGGTTAAAAGACATGATCGGAAATGATTTGTTATGTGAATTCTTTAGACTGTGAAGCCAAACTTTCCCATCTTACTAGTGCCAATGCCACTGTTAATTACATAAGCGAAGGTTAAAATAATATAATTTATTCAAAGCTTGTTTTTTTTTTCAACTTGAGCTTTTTCTAAATTTTTAATATGATATGGATTATGGATAGATGATTACTTTACCGTTGAATGGAATCAAGTTCGCCTCCAGGACAGCCCTAACGTGGGACCATTTACTTTTCAAACAACGCTTTTTAAAAATGGAACAATTTATTTTGTGTACAAGACAATACCTATTCCTGTCAGCGCTATTAACGACACAAACCACCCGGTTAAAGTCGGCCTTTCTGATGCCTACATCAAGGACAAAAATATGTTATGTAAGAAAGCTTTTACAAATTCCAACTTTCTTTGTAAAATGGCCGTAATAATCATTTATGATTTACAGTTGTAAGGCAAAAAACAATCTACGAATACGACAGAATCGATTTGAAACAACATCCCAATGTGACAATAACAAATGGAACCGCTATCATTTTTGTGCCTTTTGCAACTTGCTTGGAACTTAAAACTTGTGATGAGTGCACATTTGCTGATTTAACTACTCCGTTCAAGGTACTAATTAAAATTGTGTGTTTTCAAAGTCATTCCTACTTCTATATGGCTGATTTAATAAGACTTGATGATGCATGGGAATTGTTTCCAGTGTGCTTGGTGCCCTGCGGTGAATAGATGTTCCAATGGAACCGACCGACTGTACCAAGAGTGGACGCAAAAAGGCTGTGATAAACCAAATGGAAATTTCACCTTATATGGACAATGTATAGCTGCAAGGCATGATACCTCAAGCAGTTACAATGTCGCTACCGACTCCGGTCACGATGATCATGACCTTCATGATACTCACGGATCAGAAGAAAAATCTTCCGTTGATTCATATGTGAAAAAGATTAAAGCTCCGGGTAAGATGAAGTAAAAGACTTCTTATTTTTAACTGCAAAACTGGTTTTGCCGATGAGTCATCACATTGTGAACTTTTATAGAGTCCGAGGGAATGAGCGCTGCCGGAGTTATCGGAGTAATGTTTTTAATGATGCTCATATTTGGTGCAGCTGGGTGGTTAGCTTATGCATATTTCTTCCCACATTCTCCATCAGGACAAATATTAATTCGAGTAAGTTACCGCTCGTTTTAATCACTCGCATAATTGAAAGGAAGAAAAATATCGATGTATTTATTTCATTTTATTCCAACAGTACCGACCAAGTCAATGGGCCTTTAGAAGAGGAGAAGCTCGCTACACAGCCGCTTCGATTCATATGTGATAACATTATCCAAAAAATTCGTTTTACACTCTCACCAAAAACAACTTATGAAGTTTCTAATTTGTGTACAGGTAAAAATTGCGCAATAGTTTACTTTTAACGTTTAAGGTTCAAAGACGGCCTTACAAAAGCTGTCGCTCAGATAGCTTTTATGACTGATGGATCTGAATCTAAAATGCCCACGTAGGTGAAGAACAGCGCAAATTTATGTGAAGGAGGTAAAGATATGTAGATGAATCACGAAGACATTTAAGATCTTATTTCGTCTTTTCAATTACTACGCACTGGTGCGCTTTTCATTTGTTTTGTTTTCTAAAGATCTTTCAAATACTACACTTTATCAAGCCTGAATTTCGACTTTAAATACTTTAACCAAGCCTTAAAGAAATTACACGGTTAGGTTAGCAATAACATCTTATTGTTCAACATGAAGCAATATACATCTACATCTCGTAAAGACTAACCAAGGAGCATTATTATTATACCTTTTGTATTAAATTAACATCATACTATGTAGTTGTTTATAACTTTACAGAAAGTTGATGCATTTAAAATACCTAACATTTAAAGGTGATAAAAGTGCATGGTGTGCCTTAAATTCCGTTCGGAGGGGAAAAACGAAACTGCATACTTATGAGTGATTTAGACGAAACACCTTTCCCCAAAGTTTCTTTATGTACTTGACATGAAATGTTTCGTATTTCTATTTAGGAAGCGCGGAAACTTACAACCCGTAAAATACGCTTTGAAAAAAAAAACTCATGCACATAATTATATCATCGTTTGATTTACAATAATCTTAAGGAAGAACGGTGTTTGGTAATTATCAAAGGAAAACAATGATTGTATTCTTAGTCCTTGCTCTTTATATCCTAATCCTATCTCAAACCTGTGCGATCATTTAGTCTTTTAAAATACCTATTTTTAAATTTTATGAAGTGACTTTGTTCTAATTATAATACAAAGTATTTGTTAGGGAGCAAGACGTGTAAGTGTAAATGACCAAATTAAATTCAAAATATATGTGAATTAAGAATTTTCACTGTCTAGTTCGACTAGGTATGGAATGAAATCATTGATAAGTTTGGCTAACCATAAGCATAATATACACAATGTAACGTTACCTGTT
This sequence comes from Seira musarum, assembly GCA_027743895.1. Lineage (NCBI taxonomy): Eukaryota > Metazoa > Arthropoda > Collembola > Entomobryomorpha > Entomobryidae > Seira > Seira musarum. The sequence goes on from JAHZMX010004141.1 coordinate 9,305, forward strand.
TTTCTAAGTTTGTCATATACTCTGGTCCTCACACAGTATCAATAAACGATCTAACTAAAACTAAATAGATTAACTTTCTAGTGGTAACAAAATAACCTCTTAGATTTGATTTAGTTATAGCTTATTTGAATATGTTACATGTTATAGTTATAGACAATGATGAGTGGTCTGTGTGCAATGTGACGTGAAACGATTTAAATGTATGTAGTCTGTAAGCGTATGTTTACCTAATCGATTAAGTGCAACTTTATTTATATAAAAATATTGATAGCCTCCATTTAGTTTTTTAGTTACATATAAATTGCAGCCCTACTTAGATTCTTTTAATGTTTTTTTTTTCCTAAACAGCTAATTTATCGTAAGCAATTAATTGAAGTTGTGACGGCATTTGGTAGGTTGTATGCTTTTTTAAAAGAAATTTGTGAAAAATAGGAAGCACAATCATTTTTCCTTTAACACGAAACATGTAATGGCTTTTGACGAAAGGCTGTGCTAAAATAAACCTTAAAAGATGAGCAGAAATGTTTCACCTTCACCTTTTATTATGCATATTATATATTCACCAATGACACTAAGGAAAAGAAAAAAAATCATTTGAGAATCTATTATTGCTGCATTACTTTGTGATTGGTAATAAGGAATCAAAAACTCACAGAGCTAATTAATTCATTGCGGCTAGAATAAAATCCTCAAAGCAATTCATATACAATACAATCAATCGCCAATTGACGACGGAGTATGGCTAGATAATCAGATCGGATGGCATCATTTCTAGTTTACACACTTCTTATACTCTGGACATCATCAATGACTGCTTTGTTTGTAAGATTTGGGGTCTTTAGCCAGTTCTAACGGCTCTAACCCAAGTCTCTATGTCTCCAATTCTCCACGACGAGAACAACAGTCAGAGAACAAACTCTTGATACCGACAAGTTGAAACTTAAACATGCGTGTAGCAAGATTGGTGGTTCAAATGATCAATCGCTCCTCCGGGTTAATGAGATGTGGTAGAAATTATTAAGATTTTAGCATGCTTGATTATGCATTTATTGCATTACACAAAGAAAACTGCGTAAACAGTGTTGCAAAAGATATGAACAAGTCTGAATTGCAGTCAAAAATGAACTCTCGCATATTTAATCCCTTTCCAATCTCCACTTTGCCCGTTTGCCGTAACAATCGCATCTCGATTCTTGATAATCGTGAATCGTGTTACACGTACGTACTTATATGTATTACTAAAGCACGGAGAAAAAATTGAAATGAAGGGCAGTATTAAATTGCAAAATCGAATGGATACTGATATGTAAAAGTGATATTCATACTTTGCAAAAAAGATTTCTCAGATTAACCAAGAACATTTGTACGTCTGCACAGTTGCACTCTGTACATTATTTTGCTGGTATTAAAGCAGAAGCATAATCAAATCATCTATTCACAAAAAGACTTCTTTTCCTTATTTTGTACTTACGATATATACTGACTGACTGGCAGAAGCAGGCAAACTTTGTAGTTCCATACAAACACAAAACTTGCAAATGCTTAACAAATTCATAGTCACACTTCTATAGTTCTACT
>JAHZMX010004142.1:0-15168 GCA_027743895.1 Seira musarum
CTTAGAAGATGATCTCAAACTTCTTCAGAAAGAGATAACTCTGGCACGGAAGCAGAACGAAAAGTTGGACGGGGATTACCACGAGAAACAACGACTTGTCAATTCCTTCCAAAATCGAATTTCCGTACTCGAAGCGGATCAGAAGGAGAAGCAGTCCACACTACAAAGACAACAAGATTATATTCAACAAATCTCTGAACAGAAGAAATTTCTTGAAGCAAATGCGGCAAAACTGGTCCAGGAAGTTGATAAGATCAAGAGCGTGAATAAAAGTGTTTCCGGGGAGCTGATCAAAGCAAATGAGATCATCAAGAAATTGCAGGATGACATCAGAAGTTTACATACAAAATGCAAAATGCAAGTGCAAATCACTCTCGAACAAGAGCGTAGAATCGGAGATCAGGAGAAGCAGATTCAGCAGTTGGAACAAAACTTAGAAGAACAAAAGTCTGCCGTAGTAAAATTAAAGGAATCTGAGGAAGTTGACAAGGCAGAGTTGGCCAAATCGACAGAAAAAATCGAATCTTTAGAGAATACGATAAAATCAAATGAGAACATGATTTCGTGGCTAAACAAACAATTAAACGAGTTTCAAGGATTAGGAAACCTAAACAAATTTCGACAAAATTTACAATCTGCCGCAGCTGCCGGTCAGGTGCCATCAGTATCTGCTGCTCTTCAACAACGTGTTCGCTCGCAATCAGCTCACGATTACTCTGATCCCCTCGGGGCGTCTAATGTCGCTCTTAATGGCTCTTTGAGACAAGGTCAAGGTGGACTTTTCCAAAATCAGCATAACACACTTCCAAACGGAACTCCTTCGTGGATGAACATATACCAAAGCACTTCAACTCCCTTGGACAACGACATATCCTCACGGTTTGAGCGGATCAGTGCGGCAAATAATAATTACTCACTGGGCAGATCAAGAGTAGGACAAGATAAATTGGATACGATCTCGGAGAAAACGGGCGAAGCTCAATTCACGACGACAACGACATCAGCAAGAAATGAGGGTGATCATGGTCAAGGTGAAGATGGGACAAACGAAGACACTGAAAATAGAAATCCTAGAAAAATTGTGCAGGAGAAAGTTGCCTCTTTAGGGAATAATAAGACGAAGGCCCCCACTTGGGCTAGACCACGAACGGGTAAAGTCACCCTGGAAGTTAATGCGCCTAGCAAAAGTCTGCCTATTTGGCGGAATAATTAAGATATATGATATTTGTTCATGTTTTGTTCTGCATTTAATTTAATGTAATTGTTATTGTTAATGAGTATTTTCAGGTATTTTTGCTACGAATTAAAAATGTATTTTTATGCATCTTGTATAAAGATCCGGAATTTTGAAATGTAATTTATACTCTGATTGAAGCATTCTGGGTAAAAATAAATACAGAGTACTAAATAAGTAATTTTCTGGATCCGTCTTCAGTCTATCAATTTTTAAACGCATGCTCGTTTCATTATTGTGTAACTTGTTCACGTTGCACTTGGAACTACATAAACTTTTTTTTTATCCGGCACATTCGCGATAAAATTGCATTTTAATTTTCATTACACGCGAGCTGATTATGTATGAGTAAGTTATCTTAAAATGTCACAATTGTCGCTGCAAGTCAAAGTTTTTACTGAACTTTTTTTACACTCTCAATTTCTTTAATTAATTGCTTTAAATAAGCTTATGAGCCAAAAAAACTCGTAAATCACGTGGCAATCTGAAGAAAGGACGGATTAAACGTATGAACTTACTCAGGTAACATCACTTGAAGCACCTTCCCCAACCTGGGTCATAAACGTAATTTCGCTTTTCCAAAGCATTCTTAACCAAGCTTCGAATAATGTTGTTCGATTGCATTCTGGATAATTATCTTCTGTTCTGGCCACCATTCTGTCCATTGGTAATTCTCTCTTTCTAATTCTTCAAGCATAATTTCATCCACCAGTTCCCTCGACCTTGAACACCATTTCTTTGACCGCGACAGTTGTTGTGTAGAAACTTGTAAGTCTTCTGGGCCAACACCTCGAAAAAATGTTGGAGGCACCGTCTTAAGAACCTTCTCCCACACCTGCGACCTCAGCATATCTTTGGTCTTGGGCACTCTCAATGACTGAGCTTGTATCGCAAGTGGGCCTGGACGAGCTCGTTCGATCAAAGAGAGGGAATGGTTATCCCCCTCAGAGGGATGATGGAGAGGTGGCTGCTCTAGTAGTTTGTTTTGGGGTCTGGAGGTAAAAACCGGTACGTCTGTCTGGTTCTGCAACTGGTTTTGGGGCGTCCTTTTCCGAGGAAATTTGAATTTCGACTGCCTTTTCTTCTTTCAGAGACTTCGATTGCTCCAGTGAAGCGGACACAGAATCGTCTTCAACTTCCACTTCCATGCTTTTTCCGAATTCCGTATATGTATGTGGCTTTTGCTATTATGGCTTTGACTATGCTCTGATTCTATAGACTGGATCTCCTCAGCAGGTATCCCAATAGCTTCAACTGAAACCGGAATGCCCTCTTTTTTCAATGAATATGACTTATCCAGAGAAACAGACCCCAAATCGGTGTCAAGATCCACTTACTCCCGACCTTCACTTCCATTTTGCGGGAACAACTCGTCACCAGGTACATCCGAAGGTGCGTCGTTGGCTACCTTATGGCTGTTGAAAGAAACAAGAAAAGAGACTTCGTTTTCACATTCGACTTGCATGCTTTTTTTCTCCGATTCGTCATGGCTTTGGCTTATTAGGCTTTGACTTTGATTACTCCCTTCCAAAGATTGGAACTCCTCCTGAGGTACCTCCACAACTACAACTGTAACGTCATTTTCTTCTTTTAACGACTTTGACTTTTCTAGAGAAGCTACTTCCGGTTCTGATTCGACTTCTTCCATCCCTCCACTTCCATCCTGAGTCGTAATTATGCTTAGATCCTGACCTTCAGACATGAACTTCTCAGTAAGTGGTTCTTCAGTTACCTTACGATTGTTTGAAGTACAAGAAATTGAGTCCAGATCTTTGCATTCCACTTCCTGGATTTTCCCTGATTTCTCATGACCTTGATTATGTTCTTCCCTTTAATGGGGCTCCTCTTTTTCATCAGGTACATAAGCAGCTACAACTGCAATTGAATTGTATTTTTCCTCTTTTAATGATTTCGACTTCTCCAGAGAGACTACCACTGAATCTGTTTCAACTTCGAATTCCTCTCTCCACTCACTTCCATCACTGCGTTGGAGGGCTCAAATTTTGGATGAATCCACCACTTGGTACCTCCAGAAGCTCTTCTGCAATCACCTTAGGACTGCTTAGGGAAACAGATATTGAGTCAAAGTCATGAGAATCAACAGCCTCGATTTTCCCTGATCCATCTTGGCCTTGCTTGCTTCGACTATGGCTTTGACTATCCTCATCCATAGAATAAGACTCCTCTCCAGGTGTTTCAACGGCCACCTCTGAAATGTCCTTGTCGTTTTTTATTGATTTTGAGTTTACCAGACATTCAGATACTAAATCTGTTTCAACTTCCATTTCCCTCCCACTGTCATCCTCCTGAGTTTAAGTTGGACTCAGGCTCAGGTCTCCTTCGGAGTAGAAATCGTCATTAGGCACGTCCACAGGTCCTTCTTTTGTTGTCTCACGACTACTTAAAGAAGCAGCCTCGATTTTCTCTGCTTCTTCATGGCTTTGGCTATGATTCTGACTTTGCTCTTCTGCAGAATGAGACTCCTCTCCAACGGCTAAATCTGAAATATCTTTTTCCTCAATTAATGATTTTGATTCATCCAGAGAAACGGACACCGAATCCGTTTCTACTTCGACTTGTTCCATTCTCTTTCCACTTCCATCCTGAGTTGGAGTTGGTGTTAGATCTCCTTCAGAGTAGAACTCGTCATCAGGTATATCAACTACTGGCAACTCTTCAGTAACCTTACGACTGCTTAAGGATACAGAAAGGGAACCTACGTCTTCGCATTCGACTTCCGTGTTTTTTACAGACTCCTCTTGCATGTGATTATAACTTTGTTCCTTCCAGTCCTCCGGAACCTCTACAGCTTGATCTTGAACCTCAGGTTTGCATTGTTCCTCCCTCTCAACCTTCGTTTCCACACGGGGAAGGGGAAGACTGGTTTGAACGGATTTGTCTTCCTTCTCTTCAATTTCTTCTCGACTTTGAATAGATTTCAACTGAGTTGAAGTGCTTTCCTGCTTTTCCAACATTCTCCGCCTATTTCTCTTCTCCTCTTCCACTACCTCCTCCACAGCTTTGTAGACTATGGCTTCTAAGTCCGCTGAGCTTTTCTGCGTCTGAAGCTTTTCCAATTGTTAAGTATTTCGCTGGAATTCTGCCATCCACTTTGCCATTTCAGCTGCTGCTCTCATCGATTCTTTTTGGACTTTAGACTCTGACGACTTTAATCTTTCCTTTGGGGCATTAATACAAGTGGTACTTTCTGGTCGCTGGTGAAAAGTTGAGGGTGAAACATGATTATGATTAAGTCTACTTTTTGGAGTATCTTTATTTCTGGCAGTTAATGAGACATGCAAAGCTTTTTCTAACACCAGAAGGCGTTCCCTTTCCGCTTCATATCGAAGCCTAAGCGCAGGGGCGACAAGACCACCTAAACTGTACGACGCCGTGGGAATCGGTAATTCAGATGAAGAAGTTATTGTTTTTTTGGGTGAAGAATGTGCCACTTCAGTTGGGTGAGACCACGGATGAGAAGAAATGTAATCTTCTTCCGTCTCAGCAGTCGTCGAGGTGTTTGGGGTAGGGGATTTGTGTCGACGATGAGAATGTGACCGGGTACGATGAGAACCCTTCTGAATCTTCGGAGTTTCAACAATTTCTTCCGAGACTGTGCCTCCAAGTTCCGATTTTGTGTTTGTATCCGAAATGGATTCAAAGTCGGTGGTGTAAGTTGCAGGAACATTGTTATACGCAGAGCTTGTCATGCTTGAAGTCTTCCTAAAGATTTGTAGTTCGTTCATAGAGGATGTGCGTTGTAACTCGATGCTATCTTCACTGACATTTTGCTGGACCTGACTCTTTCCTGACTGAAAGATTTAGTTTCTCCCGAAAAGCATCCAAGACAGAAGGCAACGCTGCGGAAGGCACGGAATAATTTAAATTCTGGAGCGAGTTTCTAGTCATTGCGGAGCATTGAGATTGCGACTGAGGAAGGGACAAACTCTTGAAACTCTCTACTGTTCTTGTAAGGAGGGTTGCGCTGAGAGCCGCCGAGAACTTGAGCTCAAGAACCTCATCGAAATTAGTTCCGACTCCAACCGACGTCAAAGAATTCCTCGGATGGAGTTGAAGGGGCAAATGTGTTGGTGTTTGAGGTCTATTGGGATACGGCTCATCAAAAGATCTTAATCTCACCGGCGTTATGGAAAATTGTGGTAATTGCCTTTACGTTGGGGGCGCAGGCGCAGGAGACGGTGGAGGTATGTAACAGGGAATGTGCGCTGGATTGAATGCAGGACCCTTTAGGGTCGGAATAGGTATGGGTGACATTGGCTGAAGTTTTGATAAATTAGTGTAGGGCTTTTTTGGGGCTGGGGATGGTGCTGGAAGTGACCACCTTCGACTACTCTTGGTGGGGGTGATGGAAGACTTTTCAAAATTGAAATAAAATGATCTTCGTAGATTAATCTTTGCCTCCTTCAGGGCCTTTCGGACTTTGTAACCGCGATATAGAGCTTGAATTTGCATTGCGGCCCTCTCAACAACACGGGGGCTAGGAAAACGCTTCCTCTTGAAATCACTGAAAAGAGATTCCTCTTCAACTTCATCACCATCGGTATCGGTGCCATTAGTTCCCACTGCTTTATCAACTTTTGTCACTGATTGTGATTGTGGTGAGTCGATATTTACTTCATTGCTCGACGTTGTTTGTTGTGCCTTTGGGATTTGTTGAATGAAACTCATGCACTCCCTTTTTATGATGCAAATTCCGACAAAAGATACTGAGCTGAGCTTGCTTTGCCGTCTCCGAACGTGAGTCTGACTTCCTGAGAAATCCACCTGATTTTCGCTCAAGTAACGGTTTTAGGTACTTCAAACTTGGAGATTCAGAGTCCAGTCGTGATCTTTTTGGAGGACTCTGACTTCCATCATGTGTGGGTGGTGGTCGAATCGTTGTTGATGTTCCAGTTGTTGAAGTTGAGGTCATTTTACTTTCCTTTTCCTTTGCCACTGAGCCCTTTGACACTGGTATTTGCACTCAAGTTCTTTGCGCGATCTGAGACGCTTCTCATGTTCCTCTTGTTTTTCTTTGGATTGCTTCATTTGTTGAAGACGTCTCGCCTCCTTGCGTTTTTGCATGACAGACTTCACCTCATCTGCATTGTAGGGTTTCTTTCTGTTCCTTCTTTTTTGAGTCGTTGGTTGGATTTCGCGTTGGGATTCAAATATTCCCAAAACTTTGATTATAAAGTTTTTTGCTCCCCGAGGACTCTGAGTTTCTGGGAGGTTAGTTTCACGCATTTTCAGGAATTCTTCTAAAGATGCACTAGCGCCAGCCAGCCTCAGTTGCAGCAGCTACGGTGTCCGAGACAGCAGTCTTCATTTCTTTCATCGTTATCTTCTTTCTTCGGAGCATCAGCAGGCTCTACGGCTGTAATGGCAACTGACTTTGCGAAGGCCGTTGATGTTGATTGGCCATCCACATGATTGACCCGAACTTTTGATCCTGATCCCTCTCGATCCTCTAAATAGCGCTTCACCTTCACTTCAGGACACAGGGTAACTGTGTTTGTCATGTTTTTATGTTTTGTAGCAGCCACTGAAGCAGTTACCGAGACTTTGGTCGATCAAGTTGGGGACCACTTTTGGTTTCACGCGACAGGCATCCTAAAACATAACCAAGTTAAGATACGTCACATCTCTTCTTAGAATTCCGTTATTTTTCACCTGCACCACACGCTTCATTTCAATTCCTTTCGAGACCTAGACCTTCTCCACAGGCTTGCCCGTGTTTTCGACTCCGGTTCTCGAGGAATCTTTGGATCGAGCACTTCGACTACCAGTGGATGTCCCACTAACGCTTCCAGGACCATGACAAGGGCCTTTTGTCACAGGCAAGTCATTCTTGAACTCCGAACTAGATGACTTGCTCGAGATGGATCACCCAAAAGGGAAGCTCGTGTCTGGAGCTTTTTCCAATGGCAAAGACTCTAAAATTATCAAGTCGACAATTTTTTCTTCAAATGAGTTATTCGGCCTCCCTAGGAAATAAAATGCTTTTGTCGAATGCCGGGTAGCGTCGCGTCGAATCAGTTTTCCATTGGCATTTATAAGTATTTTTTTTACACTCAAAAATAATTTAAAAGAGAGAATTCCAAATGAAATTGTGATGCATTGAAATGTTCACTTACATTACGACAGAGTTTACTTTCGAAACGGGGATGTTCCCAACCCAAGACTCTGGTTTTTAGTTTTTTGTTGTTTGTTTGAGATACTCCGCGGCCGCCTCGTTTGCCAATTTTTTGGCAACTTCTTTTGGCTGATTGTGCGTATTTTTTCTGTGCCGATCGAGACTATCCTTGCGGCGAAATGTGGTTCCGCAAATCCAACATTTATATGGCCATTCACCTGCGAAATAAAAACAATATTATGAATTAAATTTTAATTTAAACTCGTTCGATGGCTTCAGAAGGAGCTGGAGCAAAGTAGCTGGAGGTGTGTGGGGGGATTTCAGTACCAGAGTGGATGACCAAATGACGACGAAGATAACTGCTATTTGAGAAAACCCTAGAACATTGATCGCAAGCATAGGGTCGCTCGCTGGAATGCGTTCGGAGATGAAGACCCAAAGTCCACTTGAGACCAAACGACTTCCCACAGTGGTTGCAACTGAACGGCCTCTCACCTACAGTAACGGATTGAAACGATGAGAATTGAAAATTGCGGATGGGTAGCGTTAAGAAAAGAGTGAAATCGCCCAAGAATTTTTATTTACCTGTGTGAGTAATAACATGTCTCTTGAGATTAGTCATCCCCGTAAACCTCTTATTGCAATAGGAGCAGGGAAACGGTCTCTCCCCCGTGTGAATCAACGTATGAGACCTCAGTGCTTGAGCATTCGCAAACCCCCGATAACACTCCTGACAAATGAAAGGCTTCTCTCCTGTATGGGACCTCATGTGGCTGGTCACATTTCCCCTCTGATTAAATCGTTTCCCGCATTTTGGACAAACGTACGGCCTCTCTCCCGTATGAGTCCTCAAATGATATTCGTAGTGGCTCTTTGCGATGAATCCTTGGCCGCATTGCTCACATTTGAATGGCTTATCCCCCTTCTGGCAAAATTCGTGGTATTTGATATGCACCCTAGTTTTAAACTTCCTTTGGCAAAGGTTGCACTGGTACATGAGGGGATCTCCTCCGAGGATTGTAATATGGTCTTGGATTACAACTGGACTCCTCTTTTTCTTCTTCTTTGGAACTGGCTGAGACTGCGTTTGAGGTTCTGGAGATGATGGTTTTAATGGATCAACCTCTTCCACATTTGGAGTTTCTTCCCTTTTACTACTCCTTTGACTACGGATCAACAATTGGCCAAGTTTGGAGGTACAAGGAGTGGGTGTAGGAGGAGGAGCTGGACTACTCGATTTTACGGTTGATCTCGTATTGTATCGCGGACTTTCTCTGGGAACGCCCTGCGTTATGTCTGGGGTGCTGCCTCCACCTCCCCCTGAAATCTTACTTGCCGACGAAGAAGTTGGTGTTGGAGTGCTGGAGGATGGCCTTTTACTCCTCTTCAAACATCGCATTGTTTTTATCTATCGTAGTTATCCTTGCTTGTTTTTCCATTGACTGACGTGTGTACTGACTCTGAATTTTACCTTTTCCCTTAGAACCTGTTAGTTTGCCTCCATCTCCCAAAAGTAAACAGAAAGCAGCTCGGGTGAAAGTGAGAATTTTAAGTGCGTCCCGTCCTACACCTTTTCTTCTTCACAAGACAAGACAACCCTTTTCCTTCTCTCTTTTTGCAAGAGAAGTTAGGAGAACTACATACTCAAGCAGGGGCAAAGACTACACACCCGACCGGACCATTAGAGACCCGACAACTACAGACCCGATAGTTCGAAGACCCTCGCTCACGCTCAGTTTCATCAGCTGAGTCAATAAATATTTTTTAAACTGGTATTCTGTTAAACAGAAAAGTTAAAAGGGTGCAGTCATGATGGAACTAAGGCATTCAATTCAATTTAATTTAACTAATTTAAGACCGTTCATTTCATGGTTGGATTTACATCCACAAAAAAAAAGGTGGTGAAAGAATTTTGAAAAATGATATTCATTAATCCAGCATTGGATGGGCATCATGGAAGTGGGAATAATAATGGATCCCCATTCGTTTGGAAGTATTGCAGGCTGTGCGCTTTAGAAGTGAAGCAGAGGGTGTATATTTTTGGGGAGGAGGGAAAAGGATTGCAGATTCCGGAGAAAATTAGGAAAGCGGTTGCAATTTCGGTAAGAATTTCAAAGAGTGATGAAGGGGTTCGTTTAAATGCGGTATTTTATATTAAAAAATTTACTTCTATTTAGGTTTAGGAAGAGGACACCCCTCCGAAAAAGATGTGCACTTCTTGTTGCACAAGTCTCGAGCAATACGTCCAGTTCAAAAACTCCGTTCAAGATGCCCAAGATAAACTCGCTGCGATCGCCAAGTCCGTTGAAAAGTCTCAGGAGCAACAACAAAGTTTATGCACCAATTGCGGAATCAAAAATCCTGAGCCTCAGTTTCTGTAATCTCACATTCCAGTACAACAAGCCCCTTTATTGGTCCTCGTGGCTGGGGAGATTGAGGCAGCTGAAGATCCTGAAATCGATTGCGATTATCATGAACCTCCTGGTTCGACTCACTCATTTGATAATAATGGGGACAGAAGTAATGACTAATGACAGTGTCAGTATTGGTGCTCCTGTTTTTCGAGAAGAAGAGGCCCAAGTTCAAATCCAGCTCTCCGCCTTCCTCTTTCCTTGTCTCCAAAGCCTTCCACCTCCAAGCAAGCTTCCGTCGCGGAATGCTCCAGCAATTCTATCACTGAAAGGAAAAGGGTCCCACAACTTCAGCCAAAATTGAAGAAGACAGTGTCAATGTGTATCTAGTCTGTGTCATTTCCTCCATCAAAATACTTGACAAGAACAATTTAGATTGCCATCATTCGAAAAGCCACCAAGACAGAAATAGAGCCAATGTGGGGGTGTTCAGCTTGCCCACGGATTACTCCTAATTATGATGCCATTCGCCAGCACATTACCCGCCATAGAATGGCTGGTACGTTTAAATGTGCGGATTGTGACAAGTCATTCCCACTCCCAACTAAAGACCAGCTTCATATCCATATTTCCTCCAAGCACAACCACAACCCTGACGGAAGTAAAGCACTCACCTGCCAATCCTGTAGGAATCAGTATGGATCCAGCGTTGCTTTGTTGGCTCACCGGAGGAAAAAGCATTACATGGAAGTCGATAAAGATAATGAAGCACATGATCCACAAACCACGAAGTCGTCACTTGTCCCAGAATCAGGGCCTGTTAAGGCAGCAGCCGCAGAAGAAGTGAATCCTAATCTCATCTCAAAACCGGTTCTCGCCACGCCCACCTTTGGAGATACATCAACCTCCAGAGAAAGAGAGGAGGGGTATTGGAAATGCAGTATCTGCGAAAAGATATTCCAAAGCAAGCACGGTTACCGACACTCACACATGGCCACTCACAAAGGTCATCGGTTCGCTTGTAATCACTGTGGACTGTCGTATACGCAAAAACCAACGCTGGACCATCACATCCGTGTCCATCACACGAACGCGCATCGATCGTTTGAATGTCCTGAATGTCATAAACGAAATTCTGGATTGTCCCCTTCTCGTTCCAATGCCTGCCCATCCTTCCGAATTTCACCTCCAACATCCTCATCAACAAAATATCTCTACCCCTGGTTCTGGACTCACACTTGTTCCTGTTTCAGTTGTGGTCGCGGACAACAATTCCACAACATCTGCACATGCCGCTTCGTCCTCTAATCACCATCCCCCAACCTCGTCGACTGGACACGCCATCTCCAGCAACTGTTCTGTGAACGTTCCGCACTTTGTCCCTTCTTCACATCAGAATGAACCAATGGAGCTGAGTTACAAGCTTGATTCCAACAACTTCCAAGAGATGCCCATGGAGCTTACCAAAGTTTTTCAGAGGGATCCTCTGGAACTCTGTGTGTGGCAAGAGTTTGCACATGGGCAACCGCTCATGGATCTCAGCTCTCGGGTTGTGAACGTCGTATAGAACATCTTCAAATTCAGCTTCAAGTTCAGGAGGAAATTCCAGCACAAGCCAAAACCAGGGCAGCACATTCCCAGGAACTTTAACTTTAAGCAATAGCTTACCACAGTGACGGAGGTGGTCGAACGAGAGCTGACTTTGAATGACTTCACAGGAGCGTTTCGCTAACCAATAGGTGAGTTATTAAAAATCTTTAGTGTGAAAAGTTTTAGTATTGTTCAACATTTAACGTCTTTAATTTTCTAAATAATTTCAGATCTCATCTCGTACTGACGGACACTCGCATGAGCCGTTCCGAAGGTAATTTGGTCGATCTTTCACTCATTTGGACAAGACCAGTCCGCTTCCTCGTTCCTCCGCGAGCTCATTGATTTAAGCTCCAGATCTGATAGCTTCCATGGAGAAACCATATCCCGAATAAGTCACAAAGTCAACAGATTGGACAGGATCAACATCACCCTCCCTCGTCCTCCCATCACCATCATCCCCCTTCACCACCTCCAACCAGCAGTACTCATTCCCATTCAATGAAACCGGAACACCAAGGAAAACCAAACACTTTCAATAGGAGTAAAATGGATAAATAGGCAACGGCAACACTACATATTTTGCATTTTTTATTTCACAGAAATCCTTAACTTCATGTTCATTAAAATGATTTGCCCATAAGATTTGGACGTACTCTGTAGGTGCTCCAATGAAACACTTTTAAAACATCTTGACAATCTTTTCTCCTTCCGATATTCATGCCTTTTTTTATTTTAAAAAATCTAATCGTGATTGAGATCAAATGAAAAGGTTATTACTAATAATGTAGGTACCTAAGTACTTATGGCACCAAAATTGGTAACGCTTTTTTCTGTCTTAAAAGTTAAGATGGGGGTTCGAACGTTCGAAGGTGGGTTGTACATAAATGCGAACACTTTTCTTGTTGCTTAAATACTAATGTTGAAAGAATAATCTTTATTTGGTTACATCCACGGTAATACACCATGCAACCGACATATATACATATATTTGTCACAGGAGGACACAATTTTATTTGCTAAAATTACACAACATAATTTTGGAATGTAATGAATGACATGATTCACGCATTATATATAATGTCTTCTTGTCTTTTTAAATATTAATAGTACTGAATTGAAATTCGAAACAATCATAAATGAATTGGTAAAGAAAGTGAAAAAATACAGAAATTAAAAGGTGAGAAAAAAATTGTTCTAGACCAAGCTACTATTGCTGCATACATTTACATTACATATTGTTGAAAATCGTATGTAAAATAAAATTGTTTTTGTTATAAGTACAATTAAAAATACTATGAAGTTTTTGCTACCGTTGTTGTTATGCATCCAATCGAGTATTATTGCCCTCCTACTTCCAAGGTGGTTTCCCATCCGCTGTCGAAGAGCCAGGGCCTGACCCTGGCCCTTTCCCCAAATCCTTCCCTTTCTGTTTACTCCGACTCCCCGTCCTACAATCCTGCTGATTAGGTTGTTCATGGGCAAACGAGTTATTATTCTCAACATGGTCACTTTTATTAACTGTAACAGTACTACTACCATTACTCATTAAGGGAATATTATCATTATTTTTATAATTATTATTAGTGGGATTGGAAGGTACGCCTCCTTCAAGTGGGAATTTGTCTGCGTAGCTTCGCAATAAATCCTGAATACATTTTTGTAACGCCGGATCTAGGTCCAAACCTGAGGGATTAGATGGATTCATATTGCTTACTTGCTCCTTTTCGGGCTTGACAGGGGCTTCTAGAAGGTGTGAAACGGTGTTTTTTAAATCACTCACGACTGTTTCACATGAGCTGGAAGAAGAAGTTTTACCACTTTTTTCGCTACAGACCTTCTCCAAGAAGGAGTTGAACGAAATGTCACTTTTCTTCGGTCTATGCTTACTTCGATAGTCGCCTCCTCCTCCACAACCACTAGTTTTGAGATCCCCACACATGGAATTTGGAAGAGAGGAGGATAGATTACTCTGACACTCTATGGGGGTAGATGTCTTGAAACGGGAGAGGTTTTTCGGGAGAGGATCGTCGGGAAGGAAAGAACAGACTCCATCTTTTGCCGTTTTTGACATAGCTACAGGTAAATGGTCCAAGGTGAACCTTGTCAAGGAAGAGGGGTAATTACTGTTATTGTGGGACTTAAATACTGATTCAGCATCAGCGCACTTTTGCGGTTGAGGTTGCGGTTGCAATTGTGACTGGGATTGAGGTTTCAAGGAATCAAAAAGGTCTTTCCGGAGTTGGGAGTGAGGATTTGTCAAACTGGTTGGATCAAGGTTCGAGGATTCGCTCATTTGTAATTGCTTCACCGTCTGGAATTGAATAATTTGAAAGATGAAAGTTGATGAAAAAATAAAAATGATACATGCATTCCATTACATAACTTACGGAGGATATCAATAACTGTCGATGGAGGATATCCCTTTTTAGTTTCTCGATCTCTGTGGTATACTCTGCCTTCAGGGCTTCGATTTCTCTTTGATATCTGAAAGGGTTATAACAATAACGTGTATTAATATCAAAACGTAAATAACGTAACTACCAAGAAGGTTATCACGCAACATACTTTTCTTTGCATTCCGATAACTTCCTCTCGGACTCCATTGCTGCACGCTTGATCTGTTCCTTTAAGACCGCCTCCGCCCTGGCGGCTTCCTCTGTGGCTGAATGAAGAATTTCCTGGACCTTCATGTTGTAGTAATCGTGAAGTCTCTCGGCCTCCATGCGGGTTTTTCTCTCAGCCTCCTCATGAATATCCCGTCTAATTTGGTCCTAAGAACATTTCCAAAAAGTTTAACGATTTTGAAGGTCTTAATATCAAAGGATATGAGCACATTACCTTGCTTGACTTTTCAGCATTTAATTCTGCCGTCAGTGCTTCAACTATCCCTTCCAACCCATTGTTCTTGTCAACCATGTCAAAATAATTCGCTTCTAGTTGAGCTTTCACCTGGAGAAGGTCTTCATACTTTCTTGAGCTGTCCTCACTCTTCTCTTGTAATTCAAGGAGTTGAGACTCCATACTTTTCACGGAATTTCTACTTTCATCAAGCTTAACTTGAGTTTCTCGAAGAGCTCGGAGGGTCGCGTCACGTTCATTCTGCATAATTAAATAAAAAGTTTTAAAAATGCATTTTGGATTTGTGATCCATTTCCAATCCTCCATTTTGCTCCTTAAGCATCATCACCGTTTCATCCCTTTCTTTCTGGATCTCATAGACTCTCCCCTTGAACGACTCAGCCAATTCGAGCGTCTTGTGAAGCTCCTTTTCATACTGCGCAATCCTATCCTTCCCGTATTTACAACCTGCCGCTAGTACCCTTTGATCATTTTGAAGCTTCTCCACTTTCTGCCTATTCTCCTGATCAAACTTTTTCCATTCCTTGCAAACCCTGTTGAAAGCCATCGTAATCTGGACGAGCATCATATAGAGATGGCTATGGTTAACCAAATAGCGATATGGTTATTATGGTTTGGTTACATCCACTAACCACTGGAATTTGTGGTTATGGTTTGGTTATCAAATTCTTTCCATTACACTGGTTTGGTTAGCAAAAAGTCATGTAAAACCATGGTTAACCATTGGTTAGTGAATTTTGAAATCCGTCGGAAATTTTGAATAATTTTGTCCAAAATTTACTCTGTAATCGACAGGTGAAAGCTCCCAAAACGGAATTTGGCATAAAATTTAGTATAGTCCAATAGTAATATTTAATTTTTGAAAACTTTCCTAACGATTTTTGCTGGAAAGTTGAAAAAATTTAAAATTGGCTAACCAAACCAACCACGGTTAGAATTTGGTTAGTGGTTTGGTTATCAAAACCAATCTTTTGGCATGGTTTGGTTATCGTTCG
>JAHZMX010004143.1:0-18795 GCA_027743895.1 Seira musarum
ATGAGGGGCAAGATGATCTCAGCCTTTGACAAATCGTCCACAGGGACTCTCAAAACTATTGAGCTTCGCCTCTTAATTTTTCTTATCTGATAATTTGAAATGAAATTAACAAAACTAGAAAATGTATTGGAATGTGTATAGTAATTATAGCAGGTACTCATCGTCAGTATACTTACCTCAAGGAATACGAGTCCATTAAATACAACCAACAGTATCATCGGCATTCCAATATCAATTCTATCAAAAACATGCCCAATTTCTCCATACCAAAACTTATCGAGAGAACTTGGAACAAAAATAAATTGAAAATCAGAGAGACAATGAAACTCCTTCAAAACAATGTTCGGCACCAATTTCGATGATGAGGATCGTGGAAATGATAAAATAAATGTCATGATTCCCGTCACAACAACCAATCCACGACTATTCCTTATAGTAAACCAAGAATGACATTTGAGGGGAAACGCGAGAACGAGGTAACGTTCGCAAGCAATGATCACGGTTATCCATCTTGTTGCAGAGTGGCACATGAGACCCAAGAAATATCCAGAGTAAAACAAAGACAGCGTGTGCCAATCGAAACTCCATTTCTCTGGAAAAAAATTTTCCACTAAACTCCATTTCTTCGATGATTTTTTAAAAAATGGATCTTAATTTTGGATAAAAATTATAGTGCTGACTTACGATAAATTGTATTCATTGCTGTTATTCCAGTAATTGTAAATACGCATTGCATCAAGTCAAATGCAGCTAGTCCCTTTAGCAACGTGTCAAATGATTTTTTCTCCTTGCGTTCCTCAAGTAAAAGAATAATGAGAAGACTTGCAGTTGCACCAAATCCACCAATTATCACTGTACAAATCCAAAAAATGTTTAAAATAATGTGACCCGGTGAACTTGTCATACTTAAAGTTTCACCGGTGAGGAAACTCCCTCGTATTTTGGAGCACACAAATATGCATATTATTAAAATCCACGCCATTTACAGGAATGTCAGTGAATAAACAAGTAATATAATTTAGTTCAATAAGCGTTTTATTCATTTCTTCCTCCATCGGAAATAAAAAAGTGCTTCCACTAACCACTTCAATAATGACAGCGTTTATTTTACTGAAATGCTGACAAATGCAAACAGAAGCTTTTATTTATCTCATACATGATGATGACAGGTCTCATTTTTTATTTGTTACATTAATACCTACTAAAAACCTGATAGATTGTTTTTTGGAAGCGCTTGATAATCTTTTATCTTTTCATTTATCATAATAATCATAATCATTGTTTTGTTAACCTAGTTTTATCGCTTCGTTTCGTTTGGTATGTGCTTACATCGACCTTGAGACGAGCTTGGTTTATGCAACTAGAAGAAAAGCAAATGGTATTTATGTAATTTCATTCATGAGGGTCGGGTCGGCGGCAGCGGAACCTTGATGGGATTATTATGGACGTTTTGCATTTTTCGATTAATATAATGCAATATCTTTTGACATTTGGACGCGGATAAAATTCTCATTACTCGTTTCTCGGAAATAACAAAAAGACTTCGACAATTCCAAGTATTGTATTCCGACCAGGAAAACAGTATTTATTCGTAGAACTATATAGAAATAAACACGACCTTCGTCAATCGTTATCGTTGTCGCAGATGTTACTTTACTCAGAATCGTGAAAGGAATTCTTGACAGTCTAGAAAATAACTGACAGTATCTTTTTATGCTCGAGTATTTGTTTTCTTTGTTTTGGAATAATAAAAGTCTCATAATCTCAATGGGAAGTAAAATATTCATGAATGCCCTAAACCCCCTCCGTTGAACGAAAATCCAGAAGTTATGAGTATTCGAGCAAGTTAGGGCTTTAGGACCGCGTAGTCATTTTATTTATTTTTTTGTGAATTGACCTGATGATGGCATTTTTGTCAATGTTTATTTGAATGCAGGAATGTTGGAAAAGGAGTGGCATTTCTTCTTTTCACTGGAATTTTTTTTGAATATACATGTAAGAATAATCACCGATGAAAAGTTTGCAATTCTCAATTTTGATTCTGCGACTGCGACCTTCATAAAACATGTTGGTGAAAATACTTAGAGCCTCTAAGTTAGAGGACGCATAAATATTCTCCTCCTGTTCCTTCATCGTTGTCTTTTTGGAGTGAGTATCAGAGCCCAAGGCCGCACTCATTTTTTTGTTGTCTTCTTCGTAGGAATTTTTAATTTTTAACTGCGCGTTCGGGTATGTCGCTCATTATTATTTACGTGTTTATAGAAAAAATATCAAAATGAGAAGGCTCATGCTCACAGTAGTAGCAAATCACTTAACGTGTATGTATAGGTATGTATTTTGTTTTTCTAACTGACAAGACAAAGGCAAAGGCAAATATTAAACTGGTGCCATGTCAATACAAATGAAATGAATTTTATGGAAATAAAGCTGGGCAGATTTACAAACGAACCGCTTGTTTATAATTAGATTTTCAAATGGGCATAAAATTCGCAATTTTAAAGCTTTCCATGCTTAAAGCCAGGAAATGAATTATCGATCATTTCTTACTCTACGTAGCCTAAATAAGCCCCTTTCCTTAACAATGTCAAGCGAGGCGACTACTTTCTTCTTGATATGTAAAATGTTGAAAGCACATGCATACATGTTACGGTAGAGTAAAACTAAAAATTATCGAGTTTTTATTTTCAGAGCCAAGTCGCATCAAATATTTTTTTATTTGCTTTGCTAAAATTGATTTTTTTAAACTTTTTTCGTTGACATTTCATTTTTCCCAATACTTTAAAAAATGAAACAGCGACAAATATTTGATAAATATCCACATCATTTCCCCACAAATGAAGATGGGATGAACCACAACCCCGTCAATAATTCAAGTGATTATCGCAGTCTTTCTTTGAAACTGCAACCACCTACACTTGACTATGAACACGATTTGTATGAGAACATGAAACCTCTAATATTTCTGGGTCGGTTCTTATTCATTATCCCATGCGGACGTGATCATGCACACTCGTACAAGGACAGGAATTTCAGGTAAAAAAAAATAAAATTAAAATAACGTTTTCATTCAAAATTTAAAATCCTATTTTTTGATCCTACTCCATTTCAGCCTTCGTAAAATTACAGTTTTCATATCCTTCCTCATGGTGATGTGGTTATCATTTGAGCTCATCCTGAATTTCAAGTTGTTGTTCAGAGTCGGAACTAGAGGTAGAACTCTTGGAATCATGCAGTATGTTTCCACAGCCCACTTCCTCTTCGTAACAGGAATGGAGTTGTCCGTAAATCTGCGCTTTCTCCTCCACGCAGATGAATTCTTCCAAATCTTTGAGAAATGGAGAGAAACGGCCATGAACATTGGTTTCGTGAATGATAAATATCTCAAACCTTTGGCATATTTACTTTGTCTCACGTCAACAGTATTACCCATTTCATACACAATTTGCATTATTCTTGAATACTATTCTCATTCACTTTATGCACTTTGGCGTCATACAGTTGAGATGGATCCGTTCAAAAGATTTTACGCAAGTGGAATGTGGGGTTGGAGGGGTATCGTGCCATTTAGTCCCGTTTTCATAGTATTTCTCAATATTATGAAGGTGTGGACTGTGTTGTCACAAGCTTTTGTCGCGCCATTGATCATTTTCTTCTCTAGGGCAGTGAGTTTCCAGTTTTCGAAGCTGTTGGACATTGCATCCGGAGATTTGAGTACAAAAGGCAAGTGGCGTCATGTATGATTTTACCTTCCGGGGAAAAACGAATATCTCAGTATTGAGGTGTATTTTTCCAGGAAAATTATTTTGGCAAGATCTCGTGTGGAGACACCAAGCAATATCTCAACTGATGAGAGCCATAAACCACTTCCTCTCTCCTTTGGTCTTTATTTGGATGGGCCTCAACATTTACCTCATCTCCATGCAGGTATGTCAAAATAGCAACGACTCAATTTCAGTTGACCCAATTTCACTACAATAATAATATTTTGTGTGTAGCTCTTTCGTGCTTGGGTTGATGGAGGGTCAATGGGATTATCAGTATACCTGTTCATTTGGAGTTTTGTGATGGAAACAAGCGTATTTATATTCACTCTTATTTGGGCAGCAAAAGTCAATACGAATGCAAGAAAGATTCTCATTATTCTCGAGAAATGTCCAAAAGAGTATTATAGTCTCACTGGGGTATATAGAGAAAACTATTATTTATGACTGATAATATGATTTAACTGACAATTTTCAACGGAAATGCTAAAGATAGTTTTGAATCTCATATTTAGGTGGAAAGACTGGAACATAGAGTGAACGTTGGTCCAACAATAGGATTCTCTGGTTGGGGTTGCTTCATAATCACGAAACGTTTCTTTCTCAAGATTTTCAGTGCAATTTTCTCCTTTGAAATTATGCTTCTTCAATCAAATATGTCGAAAACTAGCGAAATTAAAGCAAACACGGGTTAAAAAGAAACTGACAAAGCGCATTTTGTTAACAGATTACATACATGCATGTGATGTAAATTAATGAACAGGTCATAACATAACAAATAAAAAATTATTTTAACAAAGAACTCGATTGTTTAATTCATACTATAAATACCTTCTTATTTAATATTCATAGGGGGAATCATGTTATTTTGGTGTTATAGTCTATTTATATTAAATTTATTCATCTTTACAGTTGCTCAGTAAAAGTTCATATGACTGCAAAAATGCAATTCTTGTTGAGTCCACTCCAAAATGCAATAAGGCATTTTTGGGCAATAGAAATAGACAAAGTATTTTCACTTCGTCGGGGATAAATGAGGCGACTCTCACTGCTTACAATGCAAATGCTTTACTATTGCTAAACATGTGAGAAAACCGGATCATAGAGTGAAGCATTAGTTCATCAAATGCAAATGTTGCCCTCTCTCTCATCATCATCATCATCATCATCATCTTCTTCTTCTTCTTCTCCTTCTTCCTTGCTTGTATCTCGCTTCGTTCGAATTGAAATCGTGCTATGCTATACTGTCCTGTATATATGTGTATGCTTCTTCAAGCGAAGCTTCACGAGGCCGAATCCGAATAAAAGGATGTACTTTGAGCTTTCTCAATTCTCCAATGCTTCATTATAAGAAAAAAAGTTCTCCCATTCCCCCGGAACGTGAGGTAGTTTTAGATTTTTCGCGTGCATGCTTCCAGAGAGGGAAGGAGTTCAGTCGTCCAGTCATCGGAAGACATTTTCCCCCTTTCGTTCTACTACTTCTACTGTTGTAAAATCCTTACTAAATGGAATTCTTAAAGACTTGACAGGTTCTTTTTTATAACTGAAGAAAATTGACATTGAAATTAATCGCAGTTACGTTGTAACTGATAGTAAGGTTAGTTTTTAATAATTGCTACACATAATACTCCTTTTTTTTACTTTCAATGAGGAAAATTGCAATCTTAAATTATATCTATTTCAAGGGGGTAAATGTATTTATTTTTTTGCTAGCAGCAGCGATCCCATAGAAATCCATTGTAGACTCCTTCAAATCTTCAATCGCGACTTGGAACCGGTGACTTGACTAAATACAATTCAAACTAATCTTCGTAACGAAGGAAAAGGTTAGCTTCAATAATTACTTCTCTTTTACTACTTTTTTTGCTCTTGGGTTTCAATGAATTTTAATTCATATTTTTCAAGAGATTAAATGTTGTATTTCGATTTTATTTAGAGCTACCTATCAGTATCAGAGATCAAAGAGAAATGGCGGAGCCATTGCCGAGGAGCATGCCTTACTACAACGCGATTGTACTGAATGAAAACAAAGAACCTACTCACCGAATCAATGTAATTGGTCTAGGGCATTATGTACCACGATCACGGAACTGGATAGTCCGCCACAAGGGGAAAAGGCTCAATCCGCATAAGACGATTAATCTTGAAAACTCGATCGTTAGTCCCACCACTCCGATAACAATAATAAAACGAAAGCCGTACAACCCGAATGAAGAAATTAAAATTAAGGTGATAACATGGACCAGAAAGGTTGTACCTTTAACCGTGATTCCTGAGATGAAAGTGAAAGAAGTGAAGAATTTGTTGGCTGATAAGGAGGGGATTCCTGCGAAGGAGCAACGTCTAATGTTTTATGGAAAGCAACTGGCTGACGACTGCCGTCTTGTGGATTATGACATCATTGATCGTGATGAATTGCATCTCACGTTGCGTCTCATTGGAGGAGGTGGCCTGACTTTGAAAGATTTGGAGGGGAACAAGACTTCTGGTACTGGAAAACCTATGAAACCTAATCGTAGTGACATGTGGAAAGGCTATTCAGCCGGATTTAACATCATTGGAAAGTGTAGAAACCCACTGTGCGTATCCCAGAAGTCTCGAAGATACCCCGTATTTAATGACGGATATGGCGAATTCTTCCTTTTCTCTGGAGATCCACTAATTTGCCCTGCGTGTAAGATGACAAGCCTCAAGCCACGAAACTTCCTAGTTGCTGGAGGAAGGGCCTCAGTCAAATTTCGGAAGTCGGGTTCGAATGAGACCAAACTCACGCTTTTGGAGTCACCAGGTGAATGCCCCCAGTACGTGATCCTTGCAGAAAGTAATAAGGACGTGGATTATGATGAGGTTGAAGTGATGACTGTTCCATTGGAAGAGTCGCCCTTTACTTGCTCAAGTTGCGGAGACGCTATCATCGATAGGAGTTTCGAGGTCGCGAAGGACTGTGGTCATTATTTCCACATGGATTGCGCAGATGAAACTGCCGATTGTATCGTATGCATTTGCAAGGACGACCCAAGTGGCACCAGCTCAGACGACAATATGGAGTGGATGGATCAAGCAGATGCGGAATTGATGAAGACCATATTTGGTTAGTGTCGGGAAGTGGAAAGGCATCAGAAAATTACTTTTTCTGCCCGTAAGTCTTTTGTTTAATTCATTCATTTATACTTCTTATCATTATTATCAATTAATTGTTAGGTTTGTCAAAATTTAATCGTGCCCTTCCTTCCTTATTAAGTTTGACACATTTTTTGCTACTTTTTTTTTACATTTCTATTTTATACCTTTCTATTTTATTTATGACTTTCATTTTGCTTTTTGCTGTTGAATCCTCTGATTGCATTTGTGTATTACATATTATGTTAATGCCAATATCACTGTGCCTGTAACTAACTAAGTCAGAATCAGTCTGTTTGCAATTGCAATGGTATTTGTAGAGCGAGTCAGTTTTCGAAAATTGTTTATGAAATATTTTGTTGTTGGTTATAATATAATTATGTATGTACATTGGTAATATTATTTTGCTTGGTTGGTAAATAAACTGTAATGCACGAATAAAAATTCCGTTACCTCTAACTACGTTCATATTACTCATTTAGCTACAGTTCAACAGAGATGGCAATTTTTAATGGATGGAAACTTAACTTATCTGGCTAGATAGCATTATAATTAATTAAGACTTCTCGCGTTGCATTTAATTGTCTAGAATCTAGGGCACTTTGTGTTTCATGTGAAGAAAGCAGCACAAATTACATACATACTGGATTTGAATAGGAAATTCTACCGTTTTGCCCCAATTAAAAGGTGAAACCTATTCCCCTAAAAACCTTGAACAAAATTGGTTGAACTCCCAGTTTCTACGTTCTGGAGTACCTGCACAGTAGAGGGCCTGAAAATTACGCTAGTATGATGATCTTCGAAGAAAAGTATGACGTTCGAATTTCTATGCCTGAAGTCCATTTGATTAAACTGCCATTTGAAATAATGCATTTTACATAATAAACAGTATGGGTGGAGGTGAAGCGCATCAAAGATAAGATATTAACTTATGACTAGTACATGACAGGAATAACTTCGTCATAAAACAGCAACTTCAGTTAACACGCAAATATACATAAAATCTGATAATTTTTAATCATACAAGCAATTCATTATCATCACATCATGTATAAAATTCATTTGACATAAGTAACGGTTTCAAACTTTAAACAGAGTAAACTTCATATGCCTTGAATGTTCAACTTCAACAATTTATCTAAGATTGGTTTCATTTGGTGTGTGTTATTAAATAGCATGAGAAAATATTTAAATTAGGGCACAGAACAATTTTGCTCAACAAAAAACGACTAAAAGTACATCAAACACAAGCCCTTTAGTGAATACATTTTTTAAATATAGAAAAAATCTGAAGTGAACTCTGATTACTCCTGAAACAATTTATCCGCAGCTTCTCCAATAAGTAGATCCGCAGTACAAACAAGGCAGTTTTTAATCCCCTCCGCACAAAAGTCATGATAGAAGTGGCCACAAGGCTTTCCAATTTCTGCTTCTCGAATACCAATGGGCCAAGCACAGCGGCAGCAACGAAAAGATTCATTCAGCTTAACTGTTGTCACCTCAATATCACCATATTCTTCTCGCTTGTTGCTCTCTGCAAGTCTGACGTATTGGGGATAAGGTCCTGGAGACTCCAGAAGGGTGAAGTTCCATTCAGCTTCACCAGTCTTGCGGAAGTTTATTGCCGATCTTGCTCCAGCGATTAAGAGATTACGCGCCTTGAATGTCTTCAGCTTGCAAGCAGGGCACTTGAGAAGTCCACTGTGGGGACTGAAGTATCCATATCCAAGAGTATACACTGGACCGTGCAATGAATAACGAGACGGACAATAGGGATTCCCACAGTCTCCAAGAATATTGAGCCCGGACAAATATTCCTTCCAATATGTTTCCTCATTCTCCGGGTCCAATGGTTCCCCAACACCGGTTTCTGTTGCATCCTCTAGATCCTTCAGAGAAATTGTTCCACAAAGTTCATCTGCGTTTTTGTGTCGAGATTCACGACGTAGGTTTTAGTTTCTCCTGACAATCCTTTCACAAAGAGTTGGAATTCTTCCATCCGTTTCATAATCAGTAGTGGGTTCAGCGGACCAAACTTGAGGGATTGGAAGCTCTTTAGCCGTTGGTTTTGATAATACATCACCCACTTCTTGGTTGGTAACGGGAAAGATATTTTGGAAACGTCGGTGAGTCCGATGATCTTCCTCTCTCCTTCCTCCATTATCACTGCATTGTAGGACTTCGTTTCATGGGCGGAGGGGCGCGCCAACTGAGCCTGTCCATTGTTCTGAACTAAAAATGGAAATAAAAAAATTTTCAAGATTTATTTTTTTACTGTCAATTTTGAAGATTTCAAGAAAAAAAAAGTCAATTAAAAATTGAATCAACTTTGAAATACCTTCCTTGTTAACGCTCAGATGATCCATGCTTACTGATCGTGATTATTCCGATTCAAACCCGAGGTAACCGTTCGTTTTCAAACTAACTGACTGAATGTGAAAATTATTTTTAATCTCTGCGAGAAGTAATAGTCAAAATTACATTCGTGGAGCTGCGGCGACTTATCTGTGAGATTAGACCGTGGAAAATTCGGAATTTGGAATGATGATTGTAAATAACTTGCAAGCTGTACGAATAAATTTCAAATGAAAGAAAACGTAATATGAAAATACAGCAGAGCGCGGCATTTGAAAAGAAAACGACTGGACTGTCCAAGCAATGCTATGAAATCTATATGCTTAATTCATTCATGTCGTGTCGTAGACTACGACTCGTAGTCGATTCGAAAAGTGCAAAGTCAGGATAATTCCTGTTTTGCTTTGGCTGGACAAGATCACACAGCACAAGACAATCTACATGCACATAGCTTCAGTTTTAGCATTTGAGGTGCCAGAATGTCTCGAGCTTAGACCTACTAGCAGCCTACTCATAGTCATGTTTATGGATAGACGAAGTCGAAGTACGTTTTCTGTTCTGAACCATACCATTAGTATATTATATCAGAGTATCAGCATTCGTTCTTTGCACCAGTTGTCGACAAAATGCTACTGCATCCAGCAGCCGATCGATCCAGATACCCGATTGAATGTGTAGGGATAGGGAACCATTCGAAATTCGAATTCGATTGCATTTCTATTCAAATCTATGATGATGATGATACCTGCTTGCTTCGTACGAATTCGAAACGAATTCAGTACTATCTCATCTTAAAATAGAAGCCTGCACCCTGCGAAACGCACTTCTGAACGCATTCAATTTTATTCTTGATCTGACCCTGAAGTCATGAAGGCATGAAGTCATCAATGATTCATTTATGCGTCAATAAAGGATTTGAAAGCGACAGAAGCAGCGACCATTAAAGAAATTTTGAAGACTCGACACAAATGTAAATTTTAACAAAAAAATGAATATTCTGGCTTTCCAAATGCTAGTTTTAACGCGTTTTTTAAAGTAATTTATGGATATTTATTAATGGATATTTTAATTTTAGCGTTTGAAAATCTAGCGAAAAGACAAGGGCAGAATAAAAAATATGGCGTTCTACAACGCAATAATATTGAACGAGAAGAAGAAGATTGTTGGAAGAACCCATGTCGCAGATTTACTGCGGTTCTCAACGACAATGACGGCATGGATCGTCCAGCATCGCGGAGTCACAGTCAAAAGTGAGGCCCACTTGAAGGAAACATTGAGCGGCCCAAACAACCTTCTTGTGATCTCAAAGCCAGGCGAGGATGAAATTGAAATCAATGTGAAGCCTATTGTTGGCAAGACCATGTCCTTCACGATGACTCGAGAATCGACCGTTTTGGATTTGAAGATGATGGTTGAAGCCTACAGGGGGACTTCAACTGACCACTGTACAATAATATGTTCCGGAAAACAATTGGATAATCACGGGCTCCTTGTTAAGGACTTCAACTTAAGTCATGAATCCACGGTCCATCTTCAACTACGTTTGAAAGGTCGAGACGTCTCGAAGAAAATCTTGGAGGATGGTGACCAGCTAGATCCCAGAGATGAAGATCAATGGATGGGCTATGAGGAAGGATTCAATATCATTGGAAAGTGTGAGAACTCCAAATGTCGATCTCGCAAATCAGGCTATCGTCCAATAGCAAATCGTCGATTTGGCGAGTGCCGTGTCACCGGAGATCTTCTTTTCTGCCCTGCATGCAACAAAAAGACATTGAAGCCCACGAACTTTTTGGTTGCTGGAGCAAGGTCTGCCCTCAATTTCCGCAAGACTGGGGAGATGGATGTGAAGTTTACTTTGTTGGAGTCTTCCGGCCCTTTCCCAAAATATGTCAAACTCACGGAGAAGAACAATGAGATGGAGTACGATGAAATCATGGTGTACACTGTTGACCTGTACTCATCTCCTTTTCACTGTTGTGCCTGTAATTCGGTGATCAAGAATAGGAGTTCTGAAGTTATGACGGGATGCGGCCATTATTTTCATTCGGATTGCTTAGGAGGCTGGAATGATTGTCCGGTTTGCGAATCCAAATTACTTGATTCGGAAACTGTTACAAAGCTCTTTATGCATTGAATTCTTTGATTGAATGATAAATGAACTTTTAATTAGAAATTGATTAGCCTTTTAATGTAATATGATGTGATTAATTGGACTTATTTCTGACTATGAATTTATGGTTTTACATATCAATATCGAGAAAATTGTCGTCGTCATCAGTTCGATTATTGTAGTTCTTCGTATAGACATCGTATCCATGATTTTTTATATCTGTAGTTTTGAATGTTTTAATCGATGACTAAAATGTTAAGTATGTTTTTAAAAAATTATTCAATCGATGACTAAAATGCTAAGTATGTTAATAAAAAAATAATTTATGAAAATGAGTTCACCATTTTTTATTCTACATCTTAAATTCTTGTTATTCCTCATTCTGAATTCGTCATAAAAGCATACAGTGCTAGAGGTAGTTATAGAGTCTTTCTAGCTAGCTTCTTCGCGAGGCCCTCTGGTTCTAGGCTCAGCCAAGTTCGCGCAGGTAGTGGCCGTTACTATAAAAAATTGTACATGTTTCCCTTCTCTAGATACATATACACCACTGTGATACGTATTCTTGGAATTTTTGGAATGCAAATGTGCTGGACGCCAAAATAATATAATACACAGGAGTGTATCAAGAGAGCGGAAAGTAGGCCCCATTGAACAAACGAGGACCACGGAAAGAAGCTATACTTTTACCAACAGTACATGCTCATCTAACTTTTGCATGATTTTCAATGAAAATTTTTCATACGGACTTACGTTAATAATGAGTGCATGACAAAAATTCAATTGATTATATGTCGCCACGTCATCATCCATGCATTTTACTTGTTTGATACTCACACTCCGTCTACATCCAAATCTAAATCTCATTTCTCCCCTCTCTCAATGTGCATGAAAATGGAAGGATTTTCATATTTGATCCACTCACTCGGCTTTTACTATAAGCTTCTTATAGTTTTGCTTTTTGCTTTTAATTAATTTTATAGTTCATGTGCGCATGCACTTCAAACTGATTAGATTCGAACTACGTACAATTTACTAATGAATCTCATCATTCCTATCGTTTGTAATTATAAAACTACTGGAAGCCGCAGTCGCATAATTTCCTTGCCCAACACTAATGACACTGTTATTTAAGTGATAGCCTCCAAGGCAAATGCAATTGATCGCGCCTGCGCTTGTCTATTATCTGTACGCGTGCATCATTGTATATATGTCAGTTAGGGAGTTCGGTCGGAGCATTAATTCAATGCGCTCAAATCTTCCAGTTTTGTTTTGTGGAATGGTGAACGAAACCAATACTAATGGAGTAATTAATAGTTTTCCAAACGAATCTTCCTTCAAAAATAGCTTCATTTACTTGGCATTCTACGCTGCATTGCATTGTGCCTAACCGTTAACGTTACCGTTACTACTGGAACACGGAAGGATATTTTGGTGGTAAAATATTTTGCGTCATGAATTATAAACATAAAAATATCATGAATTTAGTTGTTCAACAGTCATGGGAAAAAAATGAATAATTTTGTGGGGTTTGGTTTGGTATTAAAGGTGAAAGTAAAGGTAAAGGTATGGGGGGTCCCGAGAATGGCGTGGATTTGCAGGAGGTCATAATGAAGAGAAAGGAAGAACGCAAGGCAATGGCGGAGTCAAAGCGTCGAGATGATCTGCAACTTATTCGACAAAACACTACAACAACCCAGGTCGGATTATATCCAACGGAACTGCTTCCAAGAGAGGTACACGAACAGGATCTTCAGCTTGTACAGGATTAAGTACAGTGTCCAGTTCAATCAATTTTTGAAAATAGAAATGCTGACAATCTGGGTAATTGTTTTTGTAGATTTGGGATCAAATCTTTAAAGACCTTCCTCCCAACGATCTTGAGAATGTTTGGAAGTTACATGGAATATTTCGTAACCTTTTGCAAATCCGTAGGATTCGCGACATTTTATTTCCCCAAGTCCTGAAAATAGATTATCTCAAATACCATCTTCGTAGTGAGGATGGCCGTCGTTCTCATTATGAGCGAATGAGAAGAATCTCTAAAAGTGCTAGAGACGCAATTGACCAATGGTTTGGGAATAAGTTGATCAGCGCCATTCCAGAAATGCAGGGTCACAGTCCTAGGCGGAGCGCACACTTCTTCTTCAATTTAGAAACTCATCGACGCCAACTTAAGCGGATGTTAGCCGGTTTCCAAGGGAACAACAATCCAGCAAAACGCTTCTTCACCAGATCTCTCGACATTCACTTTAATGATATTAGAGGAGTCGCTTGGAACGTGGAAGCTGATGTGCAAAGAGTTCAGACTGCTTTCCTTGAGTTCAAGAATGACATCACATCCCTCCTACGAATCATTGGAGATCAGGTATGGCGCTTCAGTTTTATCGTATCAGACTCGCCGATGCTTCAAAGAACAGGCCTCTCCCTATCTGAACTCTACACAATTCTGCATTCATGGATTTTGTTGATGCCGAATCTGAAATGGATGGAATTTGGATCGTGCTTACAAATTGTCGCAGAAGAAGACGATGCGTCACGACAACAATTCTCACTTTCCCCCAACGTTCTCAAAACTCATCAATTTCCTCATTTGAATTCTCTGGAAAAGATTACCTTCTTCGTTTTCCGCGATCAGAAAGAAACCTTTGAGATTCATGAGGCCATTTTGGCAGCCAACCAACACATCCAAGTCCTCGATCTTCACGGAGGAAATGTTCACTTAATGTGGTTGCTCGCTTCAGATCTGATTAGATCCCTACATCTCACAAGAATTTCAATCAATTCTGAATTCCAATCTGACACTCATCTAAGCTTTGAAGCTATTCAACATTTTATAAATCGGAGATGGCCGCTTCGAGCTATCAGCTTGTACTTGATCGATACAACAGACTTTACCATCAATTCCGTGTTCCGGTTCTTGGAAAAATTCCCTAATCTGGAGAAGGTTACTTTATTACCTTTACTTAATGTAAAGATTGGAGAGAAGAACGATGAAGACAACTCCTTCTTGATGCTTCCGAATCTCACCGATTTCAACATATCCGTCATACCGGAAATTGATTATTCGAAGAATATCTCATTCTTCTTTTCTCTACACTTTCTACTCAAGTGTAAGAAGCTCAAGACTTTGGTGTGGAATCTTGGTAACATTAATCGGGCTAAGTTGCGTCGCTATTTGGTTCGACAAGAGTGTCACGAAAAAATGCTTAATTTTAGGGCAGGCTTTAGGGTTTTGCTTCATTCAAATATTTGGGACGTGTTCCCATGGTTGGAGACCATCGAAATTGATATCTGCAAAAATGTGCGCAATTATGTTCGCACATGTAATCAGGAATACTCTAGGTCAGATTTGCATGAAGAAATGTCAGTAAGCCAGTTTTTAGCAATGCATCGCGCTAAATGTGGTTCTCATTGCGCCATTTCCACAGGTTAAGGCGTGCTTGAGTTTTTAAGAATTTTATTATCAAGAACTGCGTACATTATCTGCTGTTATGTTTTAGTCATTTTAGTTGTAATAGAGATTAACTTTAAAAATTATTATTTACATGAAATAATTAGTCAGTGTCTAATTATGCTCACGTTGGGCGATAGGTAAAGTTCAAAGAGATAATCTTTGTCCTGGACGAGTTTTTGAACTACCTATCTGTCTCTGGGGAAATTGTTATAGCATGCATGACAATGACTAGAAAAATTAACGTTAGTACATATATTTACATATATAATATATGTATTATGTATTATTATTTTATAAGTACATATGTATAATTTTAAGGGTTTTAGAAACATTACAAGATGAAATGATTTTACGATATCAGGGCATGTAATGTGATATAAATTTACATTGTGCCGTTTCCATTAGTTAAGGTGTGCTCGAGTTTTTTTGAATTTTTAAAAAAAGTTTTTATTCATTTTCATTTCAAGTTTTCATTTAAGTTTTTGTGAATTTTATTTAAGTTTTTATGAATTTTATAATCATGAACTTCGAACAGTATATGTTTAGTCATTTTTTAGTTATAATAGAATTTAACTTTAAAAATTATTATTTAAATGAAATAATTAGTCAATGTCTACGTAATTATATGCTCACGTTGGGCGATGGGTAAAGTTCAAGGAGATAGTCTTTAGTCTTTTTTTCCCGGGCGAGTTTTCTAATTATCTGTCTGGGTGAAATTGTTAAAGCATGCATGATCACACGAGTAGAAAACTTAATGTTCGTACATATATGTATCTTTACAAATATTATTTTAAAGTAGATATGTAAGTATGTGTAATCTTAAAGGTTTTACAAGCATGACAAGATGAAATGAAACTATTAGCATATGATAAGCATGTAAGATGATAAGTACACATATTGAGAGCAATTACCTTTGCCAATAAATTTTTTTTTTACTATTTTTTATGTTATGTGTATTTACTGCTTATTTATGATGTTAAATAAATAAATGATTTTATCAAAAAAAGATTTTCCATGTCGTATTTGCTAATAATTGTAAATTAAGTATATTTATTTTTATCACAGCAATCTCTGAAATTGGAAGCTAAAAATATTCGTATGGCTCATCAAACCGACATTTATTTTTTACGTACGCTATAGATGTTTCGTGAGACTTGGGACATGACTACAAAATATCATCAAATTGAAAAAGTTTTTAGGAAGAGATAAGAGGTTTTCCGCTTTCGTTTCGCACAACTTCAAAATTATGGGTTAAGTAGTTGCGATCCAACAGATATGAATTACTTTAGTAGGCACGGGGACGGGACTATTTCTATTTCCCAAAAATGAATTACATATGTACTATGTAGGTAGTAGAAAGTAGCTGTTGAAAAATAAACGTATTTCCAACAAAAATTCCTGGCATAAAAAAATGGAGTTTATAGAAAGAAAAATCCTCACATTTTTTAATATTTTAAGTTTAATTGGGTTATCCAATTCCACCTATTTAATTCTTGGCCATGGCGCTAAAAGCCAATGGGAATTATCCAAAGCATTGAAAATGTATCCCCGCATACGGGATTATTATTCAAAGCTACAACTTGGAGTCTTTCCACTTGCACCAGGATTTGATGATCCTGGAATTAATCTTTGCAATATCGTAGCAAACAAATTGAATCTCACTTTAGTCTCAGAGACTAACGTGCCTTTCGGTTATCCTCGAATTGACGCTGGTATACAAATCACGGATCTCAAAACTAGGAGTCCCATGCACCTCTGGAACATGTCTATGAAGTTCACTGAACGTGCAGAATTTGTTGGAATACCCTCAACTCCATTTAATTTTGTTCATTGCGACAAAATCACGAAAAAGTGGGATAGTCTCCTCGCATTAGCTTCAATCTTTGACAGATACACTTGGGCAGCTCTCACAATCTCTGTGATAATTGTTAGCTGGCTGATTGGCAAAACATTTTCAAAATCTGGGAGCCCAAACCTGAGAAACTTTGAATGTCTTGTAACAGTAGCAGCACTTTTCTCAATTGATACTGGGGGAAGTTCATGGAACTTGAGGAAATCAAAGTTACTTCTGATTTGGCTATTCTGCACAAATGTCATCATAAATTACTACACTGGCGCAGTAACAAGCATTCTTATCAGTCCCCTTGAGGATAATACATTCCGAAAGATGAGTGAATTAGATGAGCATAATATAACCGTAGTTGGGGAGGAGGATGCGTTATCCGTCCTAAATGAAACTTTTAATGAATACGTGGACCCTTCAAAGGATCGTCTGAGTCCGGCTATGAAGGCATTCATACGTTTAATTCATAATTCTGTGGCTATAAATTCATTAGAATCCCTTCAGTTGATGGTATTTGGCGAAGGGAAATATGTTAGCGTCGTTCCATGGCAGTTTGCAATTTTTTTGAAGGGACTTGGGGATTTAATGAATACACATAGTCCTCGACGGATCCCAGGTTTGAGGTGTTATATTGGAAAAGAGCTTTTGGATTTAGGACCATTCTTTTATGGATTCACTCCTCCAAATTCCGCAAAGGTTGCAGGTGTATTTAAGCGCTTGGCAGAGTCTGGAATTGTGTATCGCTGGTTGGAAGAATCTTATGCGGTCGCGCATTCAGGGAAAGTACGTGAGCGTAAGAGGGTCCTTAGTCCTACGCATATTAAAGAGGATGCCAAAAGTGCGGAAGTTTTACACATTCAGGGGAAAATTGCTTTTTGTTTTATTTTATGGATTGTATGCATTCTGATAGCAGGCTTTGTCTTTTTTATGGAGAAAATGAGAGGTGGTAGCATTAGTTGCTGCAAATGTTGTACGCCTAAAAATACTATGCCAGTTGTGGACTTTGTTCCATAATTATGGCGTCCATTGGAAATTAAAAATCAAATATGCTTTAATTATCAAGCAATAATCCATATTCCAAAATATTGGAAAACTCTAATGAATGTAATTTGACCTTCGAAGCAGCGTAAATATATAAGAATAGTATTTTATTCTGACATATTTCATCATTCATTAAAAGTTCTAATAAATTCCCCCGGGATTGTGTAAGTGTGTACATAAAATAAATATTCAAGTTATTTTTAACCACGGACTACATAACCATCCGTTTAATTATTATTATTATGTGAAACAGCATATGTACTTATATATATAATTTGCCTTTATTTAAGGTTTCCATTTCAATATTGATTTCATTTTTTTGCTGACCACACAAGACAAATTACCACGCTAAAAGCAACTTATTAGAACAAACTCGGAAAAGGTCATGGCGAAACGTGAAATCTCCATATATCATTATGCATCAATTTTCTATGAAAAAAACCGGGTATTAGTCTAAACGGACTATGTGGAAATTATTTTAAATGCTTTTTAATCAAAGTTTTGAAAGTAAGTACTTTTCTTTGTTTGACGAACTACTTAAAACACACACACAACGTGAATGCACAAAATTGACTAGAGTTTACAAGTTTTCACTTCAATGAAGCTTCGTATTGTTATGTTATTGTCGTTTAGCTTTTACATGAAACAGACTAAATAATTTATTACTTCTAGTGATAATGATAGTTGCATTTATATATAGTGCCGTCGCCAAAGGTTTTAAAAGTCATAAATGATGTATATTACTAACAAAATAAAAACGCACGTAAGTGCAAACAGGCAAAAACCAAACAAAAATTTCTTAATTTTTAAAAACATTCGCTTTCAAAAATATTTTAATGATGTAATGACATACATAATTACAAAGTTATGTAAGTAAGATAAAATAATAAGTTCGTCTTAAAAAATACTAGAAAATTTTTTTAACAGACGACAACCTAGAAGTTTGGGTCAATGGTCCAAAACAATACAGAAATTCATATGCATACTTAAACTACATCTAAGTAAGGAAAATCAAACTAGGAACTAAGAGAGCAATTAACAATTTAATCGGTAACATCATTTTGTGGAACGCAAGACGTTTCTTTTGTAAAGTACAATACTTACGTTT
>JAHZMX010004144.1:0-11892 GCA_027743895.1 Seira musarum
TATATGAAAAATTGCAGAAATGCTTTAATTTTTATGGATTTTATGAACAAAGCAAGCGACAAACTCGAGCAAAAGAGAGATGATATGAACATGGAATTACCGTAAAACTTCTATAGATAGGGGGGGCTATCTTTTCAAACTTTGCTCCAAAGGGGGAGGGTGTCTTTGGAGGGAGGCTATCTTTCTAAACGAGTTTGAAGAATCATTCCGTATTCATCATTTTTCTGACACTTTTATGAAATTTAACTAAAATTTCCTATTGCAATTGAGTTTTGAGGTAAGCAAATGATAAAATGATGGAGCAAATATTTGAATATCACGTAGAAATGACATTTCCCACCATTCTTGGTCGAATTCAACACGCACATAAGGGTTTGTTTATATTTATGGGAGGCCATCAATAAGGGAAGGCCATCTTTGGAGGGAGGCTATCTTTTCAAATTTTCCCTAAAAAAAAGGAGGCTATCTTAAGAGGAAGGCAATTTTAGAAGTTTTACGGTATGTATAAAACTGAATGAATCACAATCACGCAATACACCTACATTCTTTTAAAAGGTTATTAATTAACCATTTCTAAGAGACCTTATTAAGAAACCACTGTCCGATGAATGTAAGCAGAGATGTCACACGGGGCTTTTATGTGCTTTGGGATGAATAATCAATTGATAAATCATAAATCATTCTAATTAAATCAATACGTCCTATATGATACTTGCATGCTCCAAATCTATAAATAATTTATTGATAGCATAGGAAATTGCCACTGCCAAATAGGGAAATACTAATTTACTTTTTTCCGGGTAAGAAATTCTTACTTATTATTCTTCCTACTGTTCCGATATTTCCGTAATGACCTATGGCATGGCATGGGCCGTTTAACTATTCTGTTTAAATTCTATAATTAGTTGTAATGAGAAATCGTATCATGTTCATAGACGACATCCTAAGAAAATCATAGATTATTTAATATGCAAAATTCGTTCGTTGGCTGATATGATGCCGTATGATTCAAAATCATATATGAGATTGAGGAAATGGTATTAATCATGAATGAATCTTGGGAAATACTAATTTGGTCGTAATTTAACTTACCTGACAGGTGCTCTCTAAAATACCCTCCAAACGAAATAGACTTGGAAATAATTTAGTGACAATTAAGAGACTCGGGTTTAGAACGTTTAATTTTGACTTTTTCCAGCGAGAAAGTAAAAAAAAAAGTGGAATTAATACTGGAAAAAGTTTAAAAATCAAAACTAGAAAAGTTCTGTGGACACAAACAACAACAACTGATATGAATAAAGTCAAGAACGTTGCGTTGTACGAATATGAAATGAAATACCTATGAATTCAGTAAGAGTGAAAGACGAACGAAAACTTTCATCGCGGCATTATTCAAATCTTATCGTTGCTGTGGGGCATCATACGCATACCCTATTCTATTGAAATGTAGACAGCTGGTCGCTGCTTTAGCAAAGAAGCAAAACTTGCTTT
Source organism: Seira musarum (assembly GCA_027743895.1). Lineage (NCBI taxonomy): Eukaryota > Metazoa > Arthropoda > Collembola > Entomobryomorpha > Entomobryidae > Seira > Seira musarum. The sequence goes on from JAHZMX010004144.1 coordinate 1,492, forward strand.
CAGCTGTCGTCGTGTTACAAATGAAATCAAATGCGCGATTTATATAAAAAAAAGTTGTGTTTTGAAAACGAAGACTATTTCTTAATTTATTGTGAACAGGTGCGTGCCAAGAACTTTCTTAGATTTTATGTAGCTGCAAGTTGCAAGGAATGCCTTTTGACAGCAAAAACAGTCAACACACCATTTGTATTAGTCATTAGTCAAGTAAGTTCTTTTTCATGTTTTGCCGTAAAATGTGGATTATAAATTTTGTGTGTGACATGTTTCTGTTTATCTCTATTTCTTTTTATTAGTGTTGTGTTGATTTACTTATTTACTTTTTCATCATTTCATCCGTTATTTTACATTTATTATAAAAAATTTTGTCTTTGGGATTGCAGCGCAACGTGACGCTGTCAACTTGATTAAAATTCGGTTGTTGTTTTAGTTTCTTCACCCAATAATGGCAAAAGCAACAAACTCGATTTTGGACAAGGCCAAATCAAAGATTTTCTTTGAAAAGGTTAGGATTTATTTATGATCACAGGTTTCTTTGGACTTTTAGTGCTTTTGAGAAAGCCATGCTAATGTCATTTCATTTTTATAGCAAGACGGTGCTCTCTGTGGACAACATTGTCTTAACAATGCGCTTCAGTCATCCATGTTCAGCCCTGTAGACTTGTCGGAAATAGCACGACAGTTAGATGAACGCGAACGGCAAACCATGGCAGAAAGTGGAACAGATACAAAGGAATATCGCGAGTTTATAGCTGTAAGCTACAAGCTATCTAAAAAAGTTGTGTTTAGTATAGCGTTTTGCTGTCATAAAGTTTTAAAGATAAATCCATGAATCTAATATATTATTTTTCAGAATCCTTCATCGAACTTTGATGACTCTGGATATTTTAGGTACGTATAAAAAGGCTCATACGACTTCGACATCTTATCATGACATCATGACTACAATTACTTTCGTATCGTTAGTTTAATTAAATATGAAGAACTTACGTGTAGATAAGCATGACCGTGCATGTACTTGACACTTGACAGTCCTTGAAACATTGATTTTCCTGAAGTGCGATGGCCATAGTAAATTTAATTATGCTAATGTATTTATAGCTAATTAACCATTCATGCTTTAGTGTACAGGTGCTCTCGGAAGCTCTTAAGAATGTGAATCTAGAACTGGTATCATTCAAGTCAGATGACCCAAGGGCCGCGAAGGCTAGGGAAGCCCCGTGGTTAGTATCGTGATGTATTTGCAGCTAATAATTTTATTATATACCAAAATTTGGCCGATATTAATTATTTCTGTTCATTCTGCAGTAATGAGCGTCTTTTCATTTGTCATATGGAGGATCATTGGTTTTCAATTAGAAAATTTGGACAGCAATGGGTCAACTTGAACTCAACGCTGAGTGGGCCAGAGCTTTTAACTGATACGTATTTTGGTATGTTATTGTCTACGCTTCAGAATGACGGTAAGAGTTTAATTGAGTGAATTTTTAACTGCTATTCATGTTTCTATCAAATGTTTGAATTTGAATTCTATTTTATTTAATTGAATTTTATTTCGGCATTTCAGGTGGGAAGGTGTTTGTAGTGTTTGGCGATCTTCCGCATGCTGAAGCAGATGAAATATTCTCTAAGCTTCATCGTACAGAAGACGGGCGCTATCTAGACCAAAGCACCGGTCATCGACTTGGTACCTCTGCAGATATTGATGATGCCACAATGATGGAAAGGGGTATTCGGCTGAGTATAGCAAAAACGCCCCAAGAAGCACTTCGGGCTCAGCGTGCCGCATTTCTGAGTCGATTCGCTGCATCTGGATCAACCGCTCCTTCCAGTGAGACTTCAACCGTCCCGGCCTGCTCACCTGCCGTTTCAGATGAAGGTTCCTCGTCGTCAGAATTAGGGACCAATACATCTCAGGCATCTACGACTTCTAGCCAAAAATAGTCTACGTTAATGCTTTCATTCTTTAATTACCTAATAAGTTTTACATATTTCTCATTGCAATCGCACTGGATGATATCCGAAAGTCGTGATATTGTTGATGTTATGCATTCAAATGATGTTGTTTGTACTGTCTAAACTCTATTCATTACCATTTCTATTCTCTTGTTGTTGCAATAGTTTCAATTCAGAATCATGCATAATCATGCAGCAATGTTTGTTAATACTTACTGTTTAATTTAATTGTACGTTATTTAATATTGTTGGAGCATATCTTTCTAAAGTTTTACTAAGTATACCTAACTCATGCATTTAATTGTTTTTTTCAGTTTCATTCACTGAAACTATTTCAATAAGAAGTAAAAAATACAGATTTATATGCATTATGACGACCTCTCTATGTATCGCGAACTATGTATCTCTCAAACGAATGTTGGATTATTTATTACAAAGGGATAATTCAGAGTTATTATAATCCTCTATTTTTTCAATGAATAAATTACTCAATGAATAATCTACAGACAATGAATTTACATAAGTGTTACGTAATCCGTTTTGCTTTATGAACACCATTAATTATTTAAAGTTGCTTACATCCAATTTAGGTAGTTGCATGCTTACATTTCTTTCAAATATACCGATATTTTAGAGAATGAGAATAAGTGTTTCTAAGTATGCACTTAAAATGCAACAAAGGTATCGATAACCTTGGGTTGGGATCTGTCGAATTAGAGTAGAAAAGAGAGCATGAATTCTGAATCGGTATTATGATGCAATCATGTAGATACTTCTACTGCTTCTCTTAAAAGTTCAAAGCTTTATTGCGTACAAACTCAAAATCTTTGGAATAATGACTAAATTGAAATATAACATGGTTAATAGCACATGCGACACGCATATCGAGATATATGGTTACAATTCTTAATCGAGAGAATTTAAGAATTAACAATATATATTGCTCGGGTTAAAGCTATTTTAAGTCGAAAATCTCAATCAATAAGGGCTCCACCTCCTTTGGATTCATTTCGAGGAATACCCGGACATGACTTTGGTTCAATGCTCGTAATTCAGCAATTTTCTTGATCAATTGCAAATACGTAGATTTTGCCTCACATCCGTTGAGAATGGATTCAAGGTATCTAAAACGTAAATAATTTTGTTACTTATATTACTTTATTAAATAAAGAATTGAAATTAAAAGTTTAATTAAGTTTTATTTTTGTAATAGATCATTTTTACCTTTTTAAAAGAAGGATCAGAAGTTTCCTACAAAATTAATCATGATTAAATATCAATCATAAATCATTAACAGTCGTGCAGAAAAATCTATGAGTAATTCGTATCAGTTATTTTAAGCGCAATGTAGCAACTTACAGAGACTTTTATATCTCTTTCTGCATCAACAGGCGCGTGAAGTGCTTGACTCGCCAGAAGTAATTCATTCAGTTTTGCTAACTCAGCTTTGTTGAGTTCACGAGAACTGTTTGTCCCGAGCATTCCAAAAGCATTGAATTCTGCTGCGATAGCCACACTTAAAATAGAATCCATTGTATTGAGAGGTGGTAACGGGATCATGGACCGCTGTGTTCGATCACGATGATAATTTGCAATTCTTGAGACGATATACCCATGTTTCCTTTCTTGAACCCCCATTGGGTAATTGAGACTTCCGCCATCGCTTGAATAATGTTCTTGATGATTGTCGTGTGGTTCATAGCGGGGCACCATGCCAGTGATTGGAGGATTGTCATGTATTTGTGGTTGGGGATGATGATCACTCATGTGACTGACATCGTTGTCACGATATGCCTTGATTGACGCGGGACTGTGTGGAAGAATCATAGTAACAGGTGAATCACTTGAAGGAAACGTATTATTGATGTTAACTCCATCATTCTTTATGATAACTCCAACTCCATTTGAAACATTACTATCAGCATCCATGATCCTATGGTCTGGCGGAGAACTTGAGTTGTCTGGAGACGACTCCGAATATCCCGGTTGAATCAATGATGAAAGCAAAGGTGTTGGATTTCCATCCAGAGATACATCAACGCTACCACTCCCATCCTTGTTCAAAAGCTTTTGTCTCTTGTTTGGAGGATACTTCATAAGCGGAGATGATTGATTTAAAGTTTCAGAAGAGGAATTTGATGACAATGAATCGTCTTCAGGAACATCCGTCCACGGCTGCGTGATAACAGTGGACGAAGGACTTGCGAGATGCTGCGGGTTTTGAATTTGTTGACTTGTGGAATAATTTGACGATGGATGAGAAAATTCAATACCAATAGTAGAGGACTGTTGCCCAGGTATTTCTTCCAGCGACGAAGACTCGGAATCAACTGTTGCTATAGCGGATATCACATTTGGACGAATATCTTTTCCCCCTTTGGGACGAGAAGATTGCTTGTTCGGGTTATGCAAACCCATCGGTTGTTTAAGAGCTTTGGAATTATCGAGATGACCATCCTTACTTGTTTCCTCTTCCGGTGACGCTGCACATGATTCTGATCGCTGAACCTTGGATGCGGGACCATCACTATCATCACCACTTCTACCAGAGTTCTCCAAACTGGTACGTTTCAATCTGTTTTGTTCAATTTTCTGCTTTTTTAGTTTCTTCTCATCATCCGTCATTATCCATTCTTTTTTCATTCCAATATCAAAGCATTTCTTTAGTCTACAGCGTTGACAAAATCTTCGCGTAATTGCATCCACCTTGCAGTTGTTACTGAACGGACATATGAATTCCTTCGTTCGGAGAGCGTTTCGACGAAAGAATGCTTTGCAAGATTCGCAAGTAATCGCATTAAAATTATTCCCTAGAGCTTTGTCACCACATACTCCACAAATCTTGGGATTTTTCTCCGGCGAAGACTTGCCAGTTGTATTTTCCCCACCCCTTTAAATGAATTAAACATTAACTACTTTTTAGAAAAAAAGACATTGAAATGACAAACGATATTAAAATTGTAATATTGAAAGGAAAAATAAATCAAACAAATGGCTTGTACCCATCCAGATCCGATTCATCCGGTTGTGTATCATCAGGATCTACATTATTTTGCGAAGGTTCAGAAGAATCACTGACAATGTCAGACGCCATCGTAAAAGATTTAACTCATTTGTCAAATTCACTACTTTCGCTTGCAAAATATCAACCGAAATCGAATGAGAAACAGGACCAAACAGTGGTCGTTTTAGGTTGCGGACGAACTCAAAGTTATATATTAATTACAAACTTGGTCTATTTTTTGCAACAGATTAGATTCCTTTATTTATTTTTATTAAGCACTACCCACCTGCCAAAACTTAAATTATATTTGTCCAGTTTGAAACGCAAGTCAAATGTCGAACACCTGCCACTACTTTCACGTAAGCCAAATTTCGTGATAAAAAGTAAACGAGTTTAAAGTATGTGTGTATTATAATTTATTCCAATGATTATCACCGTACATATCATGCAATGTAATTCAGTGAAGATATTTTTCACTCACATTTGCATGTTAAGTCAGGCTTGGCATTATTTGAGAATCGAGATTGATAATAACTAGAGTAGACTATGACCTTTCGTATCATAAAAATCGGGCCTCCAGCAGCAAAAAAATCGTCTTTGTTTTGATGCTGAAATATTTCTAGAAACTGTTGAATTAGGACGTAACTTAATGCATGTGTTTTTAGTCATCACTGGACTGGAGCCTCATCGTTTTAGTCACTGCACTGCTGGCACAATATTATAGTCTTGGATTTACTTTTATTTTTATTAAACACTTCAGAATGTGGTTTTCCTTTTTTATTAAATCTTATGAAGATCCTCAAATTCAGTTTTGTTATTAATGTTTCCTGCTCTGCTGATGATGATGAGATTAGAGATGACGAGTGAGTCACAAACAAGAGAATCAAATGCATTTACATTTTATTACTCGTGGATGATACAATGCTAATCGTCCTCACCAGCAGCAGCATGCATGTAGCAACCAGCCACATAGCAGCTGTTCTATATGATTTTTTTATTATGCATCATCATCCCATTATCATATCACAAAATGTAATGTGTCTGGTTAATTGGATTTGGACCCTAATCATACTTTGGACTTGGAGAGAATATGAGCAGCTTTTATGAGCTCCATAATAAATTGATGATTTTGTTATTTTCAGATTATTATGCTACCTAAATAGAATGGAATCTAATAAGTAATACACATAAGTATTCACTGTTGTATCATGTATGCTTCGTATCAAAATTTGATAACAAGGAAGCATTTTTCACTGGAGTTGGATTCGACAGAAATAGTACGTGTATTAGTCATTGATTTATTCTTCATAACACATCGAAACGTATGTACACTATATAAAAATATTATTTTACTTCTCACATCACATCCGCTGACATCACATCACATCATCACAGGGTTTTCCTAGGGCCTTTTACATTTTTTAGTCTGGTAGCTTAACCAAATTTTTAAATTATATGTTAATCATTGAACATGGAAAATTATAGTCTTCGTAGCCCATTAGGACTGTCATCTTACGAGCCTATAAATTAATCCAGAAGAATTAATTTATTTAAAAAAAATAGAAACTAGAAATAATGTACTGGGGCAAGATGAGAATAATCACCCATGGCCTTTTGACAATTAATAAGATTAAAGAACATTTTAAAAAAATATTAACTTCTGTGGATTAAATACTTTGAGGCACCCAGTTCCCAAGTTTCGGTTCAAAAGGCTTTCCGCCTTGTTGATAAAGCAGAGTTTTCCAACACGTCTATTTCTGCACATACGTTTCGTATCATTTCATCCAACTCATTTTTAGCCATTACAGCACTTTCCGCTGTTGCTGCTATTCGCATGTTTCCCCTGTAACTGAAGGCCATGAACCCAACGCCTAAAGTAAAACATTTGAAATATGAGTTATTTGTGTTTAAAAAAAGAAATAGAAAATCAATTAAAACATTGAATCGTTACCTGCAACTCCATTCACGGCACCAGCAGCAAAGTCGGCGGAAAGTCCTTCCCTGCCCTTCCAAGCAATAGATTCTTTTGGTCCTGGAAAGTTAGAAAGACCCATAGGAAGCACTGTATTTTTTAACAAAGTCTTTGCCACGGGTGCCAAATGACTTCCGACAATTTGAGAGTAAGCCAATCCTAAAAGTGGTATTGTGGAATTTTTTGCAATTTTAAGTCTTTTTTCGCACTCCATCAGTCTACAAACTGGTGGTAAATCCGACCTCACGGGTAGGTTAAAAATAGTGCCAGTCCTAAAAAGATATTTTGTAACATGAAAAATATGACCAACGTCAATGTCTTATATAAATTGTAGTTCTTACATGTGATTTTTTAATTTCATTGGATGCTCAGTCAATGGTAGCGGAATCAGCGTTGGCAGTTCCTCAACCTCCGCTTGTTGCATTTTGAAATTCTTTGAGATTCCAGCAGATATACTGGAAAATAAGACGCTGGTGAATGTAACTCCGAATTTCTCTTTAATCATCTGGATTTTCTCAACTGGGATTAGCGGTGACCTGGAGTAAAGTTGCTTCCAAGTCTTTTTTCTATCGCTTACATGCCAAGTCGTCCTAGGACGGTGAATTAAGGAGGAGATGTAACTCAAGTCAATTAGAACTTTCAATCCGTATTCCATAGAGGTCGACAACATCTCTGATATTGCTTCTCCGAAAGTGTATTCCGGAGTGATGGTAATGGTATCGGTAGATGGTAATGAAATTTCAGACAATGAAGTTCCAAAAAGCCCTTCCACAATTGCATACAAAATGGAAAATCCGTCAGCCAAAGCATGATGAAATCGGAAAAGAAAAACAGTCAATTCCTTTTCCCCTGCGTTGCCATTCTCAAAATCTAAAGTTGAATAGTTTTTAATCATATGAATTTCCCATGGACTCCTCGTGGGATGAAATGGTTTGTTCAAAAGGGCTTCCATTAATGTGCATATGAATTTTTCTGATGTTTCGTATTTGTTTTCTGAAGTTGGAATTTCGTGGAATACTACGTGGTTATTTAAATCAAATTCTACGTCTTGCTTCCAAAACATGAAACCCATCCATCCCCCAATATACTGTTTGAGTTCTGGAAAATACGTTTCCCCTGATCCAAAGTTTACGGTTCGATCTATCCAATTCGTTTGAATAGTTTCCAAAACTTCTGTCTCGGTGGCTGAGCCCTCGATCACAATGTTTGTAACTATTGCACATCTTGGTGGAAAATTGTCAAGGAACTCCACAGCAAATGTGTTTCCAATCGGGGACACAGGTCGACCAATTTTACTCGCAAAAAACCGTGGAACTATTATGTTGGAAAGGATATAACGATACAAATATATGGGAACGCTTAGAATCGCCAAAAGAGAAACTGTAAAGGCCATCAACAAGGCCCCAAAATATTTTGATAGATTATCCCGGTGTTTAAAAGACTCCATTGCGACCTCTTCTCTACGTTATATTAGGACAGGGATTTGTATAGAGAACCGGCGATTCATATCACCCTTCAAGGAGGAGGACGTAATACGAATGAAAATTATACTAATTAATTTTTTTATGAAAAGGCACTCAGACTCAGACACGGAAACGATACAGATTGATTGCCAAGTCGTTTAAACGGTGGATTTTATTTTTTGCACATTTTCCTTTGTTACTGCAATAACAGCTTTACAATTTTCCAGTGTGGTTGAGGTTGGCCTTAATATGGCTAAAGAATTATACTGTGGTTTCTACAATTTGGAAACCATAGTGGCTGCCCAGAAAAAGTTTAGAATGAAACATCAGTGCAGCTAGACTTTTTATAATGCAATATTTGCAAGTAAGGTCGTAAAATAATTTATAAGAGGTCATGGCTCCTCTATCTCCTTAGTCATTGCAAATCTTTGCTACTTGCGCAAAAACCTTTCCTTCAAGACAAAACATGGACATAAAAATTCTTGCAACGGAAGTTCTGATTTAATTTTTATTGCAAAATTGGCAAATTTTGTTTTAGTAACTTTAAGTAAGTAACGATCAGATCAAGGTTGAAGTCATCAAATTAATAGGACATGAGATGGTGAGTCAAGTTCTACTATTTTAATGATCAATTTTAATTACGTGTTACACGTGTTACCCTTTAAGCAAAGGATTCACACTCCTTTTAAGGATTAGGATTTTTTCTGATATTGTTCTATAGTATGCGTGGCAAATGGAATTTTTCATGAAAATTTAGCAGGCCATAAGAACTAGTGCAATATTTTCTTTGTCTACTTGGTGATGCTTCCAAAATAGTATACGAGTATTTAGGATTGTCTGATACGTCCTGATAATAAAAAGGCGAAGTGCAGTACTTTCTTCAACTCAACTTGTTCTCTTCCGTAACCGTTTTCCTCTCACTCCTCATTCGAATTGGCTCAGGTGTAGAAACATTGTGCAAACCCATTTGGACCCATTTAAAAACCTTTAGCTGTAAGAGAATGTGATTGTATGCATGAACAAAGATGTACTTCTTTTCAAACATTTGTAATACAGTAAGCATTAAAAATATCCATTGACTTAGAACGACATTATTCTTAACGGCATGACTTTCCATTGCTTGTTTCAGGTTTGTTTTTTTTTATTATTTGACGAAACAATGCAACAATATTTATGTTACCAAAGTATGCAAATTGACTGTTAGATCGAATTGTCTTTGCTGAAGTTATTTTCCCCTCACACGTTTCTTTTGTTCGCTTCTTTATATGTGATGTATTTATAGTAGATGTTTGTCTAAATTAAAATTCAATAAATAAATAGCTTCAATCTAATTCCATAACAATACCACCTGGGTTACACATTATTCGTTTTGCTTAACTTTCCCCGAACATTTCCTTTGGTTATTGTGAAATTCAGGAATGTGTGAAGTGTGAATGCTCTTTTTTTGCATTTTGTGGATGGTAACATTGTCACAGTTTTAAACTGCATATAGTGTAAATGTAAATAAAATATAATCCAGATTATGCAGCTTGTAAAACATGAGATAAAATGAAATGTCATTGAGATCGATGTCAAGCCCAACCAATATCACACTCCACTGCAACCGAATGGAATGTTCGTTTGGAATGTTTTAGTCCCTTATGTATGTACTGAGAATACTAGGGTGTGATGTATGTACGCGTCTTTGTTTCTCAGAAGAAGTCAGATTGGAATGAAAATAAAAATAAATGCATACCTATTCTTTACAAAATTATAAGAAATCTAGTGCCATTTATACTAACCACATTATAAAAATTTAGTTAAGTATAAATTTGGTTGAATACAATAATTGGTTAAGTCTTTCTGATGAAAAATACACCTGTACCTAACAAGGGAACCCCCCAAGTGCCCCCCCTTAACCGCATATACCACGCATACTGCCGAGATCAGCATTTTTTTCTGAACAAGAATCCGTTTTCAAATCACTGCAAAAATGTCAGGGTGATTTTTAATTTCAATTTTTGCATGCG
>JAHZMX010004145.1:0-15642 GCA_027743895.1 Seira musarum
TTAATGCAAAACGACACTCGCAAAACTTAACCAGCAAAGTTAAGTCACGTGACTACTGGGTAGAGCTTCAATTGTTATCTGGTAACTGCTGCTAATTGGGGATATTGTGTGTTGGACTCCTCGCCACTCGTACAAAAAAACAAAGATATGCAAAGCTACTACCGAGTAAAATCAATTTAAATGAATGCAAGATTTGGTGATCAGTTCTGAATTGAACGCTGAGGTTTTCGAGTATCGGCAATTCTACCGGAAAAATACATTTATACTTAAGTCAGATGAGTTTAATTAACAATCATTTTACCGTCGAATATCAATTTTTTATTATTAAAGTTGAATAAATTTTATAATTTTTTGCTAAAAAGCTACTGAGATATACGAACACCAGAAAAAAAACATTTTCTTTACAAACTAAATAAACAATGAACCAAGGGAGATAGAAAATTATTCTGCTTACACGGAGCTGGCTTTATTCTGTCCTATTCAGTAGTATTCGTAGAAGTTTCACAATTTTTTTCATCAGATTCGTCATTGCAATCAATCCATCCATCACACCACCATCCTTCCTACGTAATTAAAAAACGAGAGTACAAAAATATTTTTTTTTACTTTTAACTTCCGTAAATCATGCTACTGCTAAATAATACAGGTTTTACTTACGGGAATACATCGTCCATTGCTCCCACACTGACGCTCATTTTCAGCACAAGGCAACTTTCGACATTTAATTTCGTCAGACCTAAATATTTTCATAATGCATGAAATGAAAAACACTTTTAAATAGTCAAGATTACATTTTTACGGCACAAGTAATATTGAATAATTTTTACCCATCTTTACAGTCATCGTCATTATCACAAATCCATTCTTTTTCAATACATCGCAAATTATTACAACGGAAATTGTCAGAAGAACAAGTTGTTGTTGAGTTACATCCTATTTCGTCTATGTTATCGGTGCAATCTTGATCACCGTCACATATATATGTTCGGGGCATGCAAACTCCGTCGCAGAAGAAGTGACTCGTCCTGCATTTCCTTTCAAATGGGCGTGAGTAGAGTAAATAAGAAAAATATTTTTTAACACGTTTTTTTTACATGTACCGCTTTTACCGTTCACAATTTTCTTCGTCCACTCCAGACTCGCAATCCACATCTCCATCACAAATATACCGTCTCGGTGTACATTTTGCATCTGCGGAGCAGTAAAAGTGATCTGCCTTGCAAGGGTTACAATTTTCTTCGTCCACTCCAGAGGCGCAATCTACATCACCGTCACAAACCCATCGTCTTGGTATACATTTTGAATCTGCGGAACAGTAAAATTCATCTGCGGCACAAGATGGTTTGGTTGTGGTAGTGGAAGTAGTCGTAGTCGCAATCGTAGTCGTCACACAATTTTCTTCGTCAGAATTGTCATCGCAGTCTTTCATCCCGTCACACCACCATGTTTTCTGGTAAGCAATGGCAAAAAATTTGATGAATTCTTAAGCGGATGATGATTGAGATGCATTCATATTTTACTGACTGGAATACATCTCCCACGAGCACCGCATTTCCGCTCTGATGAACTGCAGGTCCCATTCGTGTTCGGACATTTGTCTTCGTCAGACCTGCAAAAGACGAAGGAAGGAAGTTTTAACTGATTTGCATAATTGTGTCTGAAGAGTCGCTTCAAGTAGGAAACACTATTTTCTCTCAGATAAGTAGCGCCAATTGCTATATACCTATCAGAACAATCATCGTCATCGTCGCAAACCCACTCATTTCTAATACAACGTCCATTGTTGCAACGAAAATGATTCGGAGGACAACGTTCCGTTGACGTGCATCTGGTCTCATCTGCACTATTTTCAGTACCACTTGAGCTGCAGTCTTTATCTCCGTCGCAAATATACGACCTAGGAATACAGCGATTGTCATTGGTGCAGTAGAAATAGTCCGTACTACATTTTCCTGGTACCCTGAGCAATGAAGAAAGCACAAATTAACGAATGTCATTTCGTTTAATTTATTAAGTAATTTCTACAAATTATTTCACCAACTCCATTAGCGCTGTTATAGTGGCATGCAACTCATCCAGTAATTGAACAAGAGCTTCTAGACTATAATTTTGCAAAAATAATTTTAAAAAATTAATTATTAAGGATGGGCCTAATTGATAACTGGAATCGTTGCTTACCTAGATTTTAAGTCGATAAGGTGAATCCAAGAAATATATTTCGCAACTCTTGTATAAACACCTGGATAATTAGGTCTGCCACATCCTCGGCCAAAGGCGGTGACACCACATTGTACCAAAGTGTCGTCGTTTCTTCTACAAATTAACGGACTTCCACTATCACCCTATAGACCCAAGAGAAAGTAGTTTTACTTATCTCGGCTAAAAACATGTGCATTAATTTCTTTTTACCTGACATGTATCTCGTCCTTCGCTTCCTGCGCAAATCATATCCTCCGTAATCACATTGTACCCCAGATATTTTAATCGACACGTGTTCCACGGCACAAGTGGAAGCTCAACTTTTTTCAGAATGTCGGACGATTTTCCCCTCTCCTCCGTAGTTCCCCAACCAATAGCAGTTGCATATCCGTCAAATGTCTCGTTTGCCCGGGGCAAGCTAATATTTCTCACAAACGAGGTATACTCTAGATTTTTATCCAGTAGAAGAATTGCAATATCGTTGGCGTTTGTCCCAGAAATGTATTCATCGTGGATGTAGATATTCTTTACTGATCGAATCTGGGTGTTTTCAGATGAAGTACGTCGCCGATCATGTAAACCGGCGTATACTTTTAGTTGACTTTTGTTCTTGTGTTTTACACAGTGAGCTGTGATGAAATCAAATGGATGATTATTAGACCTACTTTAATCAGTGGTAATTTCAGAATTCAGAAAAAATACCTGCTGTTATGATGAGAAGTGTGTTGAAAATAGATCCACCACAAATAAAGTTTTCGTTGTGCCTTAATGCTATTTGATAGGGAAATTCTCCTGTGTTGGCAAACGAACCTCCAACAATTTTAACCTGCCGTGCTACCAAACAATTTATTAATTTATGTTATTAAAAAAACAAGTATCAAACAGAGTAAAGTACATACGCACTCGGATGAGGGTATCGGAATTATTGTAGTTGGGGGGCATCTTATTCCAGAAAGGAAAAAATATTTCTCGTTAATTAAAATTTTGTTAAAGTAATACACTTTACTGTTTCTGTTTGAGCTCACAACTCACAACTGCATGAAAAAATTATTAGTTTAGATGTAAGTAAAGGTTAGCATGCTTTATGAACATACTTATCTTTGGATTTCCAAGAAATGCTGCTGTCTGTAAGACATTATTTTGCATAGCATTGATGAGCACATAAATTAACTGGTATGATAGAAAAAGATTTTTTTCCTTGGACGAATCGAAATTCATTACTAACTACTAAGGGGGCGTCCCACAAATAGTGCATAATTTTTAATTTTAAAATTGAAAATATGCACTATTTATGGGACAGAGTTTATGAGGCTGTTCCTGAGCTGAGGTCTACTCTGAAAGCAATCTACAAAGTTCCTTCTCGCTAAAAGAAAAAGATAAGAGCAATTTTCTACGCATGGAAATCTTCAAAAGTTGCAAGCGCCATGCGGGCAGTTGCAGATACCTAATGATAATTATTAGCTACCTTAACTTTTAGGAAAACAAAAAATTAATTTTAGACCCTGATGGCATCACTTGAGTAGTAATTCCATTGCCTGAGCCAAAGCAGCCAACCTAAAGTCAACCGTTAAAATAACATCCAACGGGGTTTGTCATCACTCATCACGGAATAAAATANGAGCAATTTTCTACGCATGGAAATCTTCAAAAGTTGCAAGCGCCATGCGGGCAGTTGCAGATACCTAATGATAATTATTAGCTACCTTAACTTTTAGGAAAACAAAAAATTAATTTTAGACCCTGATGGCATCACTTGAGTAGTAATCCCATTGCCTGAGCCAAAGCAGCCAACCTAAAGTCAACCGTTAAAATAACATCCAACGGGGTTTGTCATCACTCATCACGGAATAAAATAAAGAAGCAATGTAGGATGAAATCGCTCAGCTACTTACGTTATAAATAATGAGCCATAAAATTATAAGCAGTTTTGCGTGTACCACAATCGCAGACGATTTCCACACGTGAGCCATGCAAATATCGATAATATTTACCCTGAGCAGATCGCATAATTCATTTTTTTCGCGTTTCACCTTTGACATTGGCTTTATCGTATTTAAGAATTAATGGTATCAAGTTGCTTGGATCATAAAACATTGCACAAAGTATGTTTTAAAACCCATTTTAAGCTGCTTTATATGTTTAGTTCATGTTGATATCATTTTATGATTAGAAATAGGTATGTAAACGCTTCTTGACCCCAGCCAAATTCACTTAAAGTAGAATTTTTTTCAGCTTTTCTCTTTGCTGGTGTCTAGTGCTTCTTTTATACTAAACACACATCCAGTCCGCTCTCAGCAATTTATGCAAGCCTTAACAGCAGAATCGAATTTTCAATTTGCCAATCCATTGCTTCGACACAAAATTAGGGAAAAAGTTTCAGCAGACAATCCTGTGACAATTGGAGTCACTACAGACATGCTGTCAAATGTAGAAGCCAGGAGGTCAAGTTTTCAGATTACATGTAGTTTTGTTTTTTGTTTACGTGAGAAACAATTACAAAACGTTGTTAGCTCATTTCAGTAATTCAGAATGCAGAATATGAACTTATCAAACAGCAAACATAACTTATCCGCTGATTAACTTCAGTTTCGACATAATGAAAATGTTTATTTTTCCAAAGACAGACAGAATTATCTTCTCCATAGCGGCCACCGAAAGCTTGTCAAATGCAAAACACACTTCCACAAATACTTTGATTTTCGTGAAAACTCGCATCCAATTTTCATCAATATTCATTAAGCTTCATTACCTTATCAAAACTATATGCGGAATCTGGATATTAGTTTGGATTTTCCAGGAAATCTGGTCACTGTGGGACTAACCACAAGCCTTAATATATATTTGTAGCTCTGGTAAGTGCAATTTGCTTTGTTTACTAATCTCAGATAAGTGTCGACAGGAATAAATAAATAGTGTGTGGAGTGACTATATATGGCAAACATATTTGACGTTTTTATGAATGAATTTGCATTAACATGGCTGTGAGTCATTTTAATGTTTTGTTTGGCAACAGATCAAGTTGTTGACTGATGAACAATTGCAGTTATCGTGCTTTGTACGAGACTCCAGGCTTTGTGGAGACGCGACACATTATGTAAATAAACGAAAAAACAAGTTAGCACTGTATTGCAGTTGTGATATTTGTTTGCAAAATTACGTCACCTTTATGAGTTTCTCTGAAACTCTTTCCGTTTGATGAGTTGTCCGAACACGAATTCATTCATGAAATCTGCTTTACTCTACGCTCTAGTTTGCGAATCCAATACGCATTAGTAAGTTATACAAATTCATTCATAAAAATGTCAGATAAGCTTATCATTAAAAGTCACTTCACGAGACAATGTTCATTTATACTCGGGAATGTCAGATATATTTTTGAATGCAAACAAACCGAATAAGTCATTATTATGGTTTATGTTCAGTCCCGCAGCGACCGGAATTCTTAGAAACCCCACCAGATCTATATTCCAGATTTCATATTTGGTTTTGATAAGGTTCTGCGGTTTAATGAAAATTGATGAAATTTGGATGCGCATTTCCACGAAATTTTCCTTTTTTATGAAAATATCCTCGTGATTTGTTATGATATCTTTAAGGTATTTATTTATCTTTGCTAAATTTAGGTTGCAAAGGCTTTATAATTACAATTGGATACAGCTTCTTTAATTGGCCGGTCCAAAATATACCCCCACGTCATTTGCAATATTTTTCATATCACCATAACTTTCCCAATAAAAAAATAAAAATTCCAAGAAAATTTCACCCTGTAATTTATCTCCACATAAATTAAATGCCCTGGAGTTTGTTTGGAACAAATAACATGATTCTCAATAAATGAATTCTTTAATGAGGGCACAAAAACGGAATCACTTATTTTTGCAAAAGCGTTTAGAATAGTTTTACAATCAAATTGATTTGTGCAGCTTAAAAAATTTATAGCTGAATTGCTTTATAACTTCAAATTTATTAACTCCTTCGACAATACGATCACATGGAATGTATGCATAATGCATAGATGAAGTTTGAATTATTTCTTCATTTCAAGAATATATGAAATAGGGCTAAAGTTATAATATTATTCAATATTATTTACAAAATTGTTGCTTTAATTTGAGAGTTCCAAATATGAAATGGGAAAGCCATGAGAGTAAAGTATTTAGAAGGAGGGTATGTCAATACAGTAATTGCTGAGAAGGTAACTAAAAGGTACTATCTGTACAGAGCAATAATAACGAGACAGTCTTCTCAAAGATGATTTACGGTGTATTTAATTTTCCATTCTAACCTCCCTTGTCTGGTGCATTATGTTGACGTCATGCATATGATTCAAGCTGATTTTTACTTTCGCTTCAATTCGCTTTATAGGTTTGCACGTATCCATTTACATAGGTAAAGGTTCTGTTTTTTATGTTACTTTTTTAAAATATTTACTTAAGCAATCAGGAAAGATATAAAGATGTGAGTTTTCAGTGACATCCTGTCCTTACCTCTTTCCTTTTATTCCTCCGGCGCTAGTTCGACATTACAATTTTAAGATTGCATGAAAGCTTTGTTCAAGTCGAATATAAAAGCAGATTATGTAAATCCTTTGAATCACATTTTCAATTTGCACTTCAACATAAGTATCTTTCGTTGTAATACCATCCTCAGAAATAGGGATAATGAATAACGGCGTAGAGAGTATTGGCTCCCACGAGACGGAATATGATTCCGACGGGGGTAGCTTTGGTTCTGAATCCGACACTCATTCCAAAAAAAATCAAAGGAATAACGGTCCCCATGGAATTCACACACACGTAAGGTGTCACTACGCTTTAGTTTCTAATATTTAGTTTTATGATTTACTGGGATTGAGATTGATATTTTAAGCAGTATAGAAATCTGCAGAAGGAGTACAACGATCGCGTAAGAACGGAGAATTCCTTCTTTGGAAACGATTTTGAAGTGATGCCGATTATGAACAAATTGTACGACGTTTTACGTGATGTCATTCAAGAAGGCTTTGATGGAATCTACTTGCCTACGCTTGTTGCAATTGGCGATCAGGTAAAAGGATAACCAGAATTATTAAGTTTTTTTTAAATGGAATCTATTATTTCAAGTATTATTCATTTGGCTATAGTCCCACGGGAAAACCTCTGTTTTGGAAGCCATAGTAAAGGGACAGTTCCTTCCAAAAGGTGATCAAATCCAAACGCGTTGTCCAATCGAAATACGAATGATTCACATTTCCAAGGCCGAAGACTCACAAGGTTATGCTCAAATCTTGGAGGAAGATGATAAAACATGGACATTTCTGAGGGATATGGAACAAGTCCAGAAATCTATTCAGGAACGTACTGACAAAATTAAATCTAGCTGCACTGCAGGAGTCTCCGAGAAACGAATCGTTGTAAAAATATTTTCACCAGATGTACCAGATTTGACCTTAGTGGATTTACCAGGATTTTTGCACGTAATTAATCATTTTTAACTTTATTGAGATCAATGAATGTGGAAAAAATTGAGTATGTGCTCTTTTATTTGTCCGTAATTTTGAGGCGCACAATATTTCAAAAAATTTTTCCACAGGTTAGTACAGAAGGTCAAACTGACGAAATTACAGCGAAAATCAAGGAAGTAGTCCGACCTGCGAAGACGTTCTCAGGGGTAATCAGTACAAACTTCAACTAGGATTTATTGGTGTTGTATGCCGAAACTTTGAAGACAATGCTAAAAACAGAAGCATAGAAGAAAAAATTGTTGACGAACGGAAATTCCTGGAGGAGCATTACCCAACACTTGCAAATCGAAATGGAACTGTTCATTTAACAAAAACTATTAGTCAGCTATTGCTTCAACGGATATATCACACCCTTCCTGGAATCCGTGTGAATATTGAGAAATTAATCCAGACTTATAAGTCAAGGCTTGAAGATTTTGGTACAGTCGTTGAGACTCAAGATCGAAGAAAAATGCTAGTCCGGTTTCTGGAAAAATTCAGAGTAACTTTCAATGCTCAAATTGACGGTATCCGAAGAGGTATTCCAACCGATAAGCTTGCGGCTAGTGCAAAAATCCAAATGATTTTCAAAAATTTGTTAAATAACGCATTGTTTGAACTCATGGTTGGAGTGGATAATCAAGAAATTGATCGATGCATCAAGAACACGCATGCGTTGCATAACATGATGTCACTGTCAATTGATGTAAGTTTTATAATCACTCTAACTTTTGAATTTTTTTTTTGGATAATTTTTAATGAATTTAAATTTTAGGATGCGTTTCAACAATACGCCCGGCATGAAGTCGGAAAACTGCGTGAGTCCGTTATTAACTGCGCCCAGCAAGTCAACTCTGCAATGATTGATGCAATACGCGCTTCCTGTGATTCGGAGGCAGAGAAATACCCAAAATTGAATAACTACATTGCTTGGGTATCAACTGATGTGATAAATGAATGCTTCCAACGCTGCAAGGACTACCTTGAAACATTTATGGATGCAGAGGAAGCGCTTGTTTACTCCGTTGAACCCGACTTTGTCGAACAATTAAAGGCAAAGAGGACGGATGAGAAAGCTCCAGAGAATTATACTGGAACAGGTGGTGCAGAGGAGTTTGATACATCCGATCCAATTTACGTCAGTGGAAGAGAGGAAGTTAGAAGAATGGTCACGAACTACTTTGAAATTGTAATGAAAAGCGTGAGAAACCATTGTCCGAAAGCCATTACAAATCTTCTTGTTTATGCTGTCACGAAAAGAATTGGTGAAGACCTGGTAAGTTCATGGTCACAATTAAGGTTCATGTCAGTTAAAAGGTCCTAGAATGAATTTAATTATACTCGCATTAGATTCTTCGCTTGGATACAGAAGATCACGCAGAGGAACTAATGAAGGAATCGGTTATTGTGCAGAGAGACCGTGCAGCAATTCAAGAACGCTTAAAGGTAAATACTTATGCATAATTTTTCATTTCAATTACACCATTTTGCCCCACGCATGTTGCATACAAAGATTAAATTCGCTTCATTCTTTGCAGAAATTTGTTGACGCTAAAGGCATCATCAATGAGGTTCTCAAAACTGTTGCTGTGTAATAATTATTTGTGCTACATTTATTTTTGTTCCTGGAACTACACTAAATGCAATAATAATGTGGTGTGTAAATTGAATTCTTAACGTATTACAAATTTTATCTCATTTGCCAATTAATTTTTGTCCAATGTATACTTTCTTTGCCAATGTATTTCCATATATATTCGCATTAAAATCTTCATTTATTTTCTTGGTTTTCAATGCACTGAATGCGTTGGATTATATAGAGGGCAAAAATCATCAAACTTGATAAAAAAAATAATCCTTTCGCTCTTTTAAATGGGCATTCGTTTCAAACGGGTTTAGTTGGGTTGGTATGTGAGAATAAAGACAAACAGGATAAATATGGAAGGAATTATTTTTACCTGTCTTTGCCAGTTTTACGGACTTTTACTCAATTTTGAGATTAGATTGTTTTTCTCTGGATAATACATATCTCTTTATAAAATAGATGTACATGCATTAATTAAAACGATGCTGTCGTTTCTCCCCATCAGTTTCCGTAGAGTTTTCCTAACACTTTTCAGGAAAAAGCATACACAACCTTTTTTATGCAATAAGTCTGGAGTGTGGTGTTCATTTGTAATAAATTAGTAAAATATTGAAAATTACAACCGAAGTGTGATTAAAAACAATTAATTTTAATGCTTTTATGAAAGCATAAAAACTGAAACTCAATGTCTTACATGTTTAAAGTGAACTGTGTAAGACAACACGTGCACCAAAAGCAAAAATGCTGAAAAACAGACGCCGTTTCATTATTTTGTGGATTAAATATTTAATGATTTCATCGCCCACGCAAATCATTTATTTTATCCATTGCACAGTGCTTAAACACTATTTTCCTTAGATTTGATTGCTTTTCAGCAGGTAAATTTCCGCATAAGCAGTAAGCACTGCCACAGCACCATCAGAAAAAACATATTTTAATCAGTAAAATTGACTGACAAATTGTAATTTTTAATACAAATTGGTACAACATTAACTAATTTCTTGTTCATTTACATTTGAAATTTCAGTAGCAATGGTAGAAAGCTAAGGAATCGATCGCACAAGGAGTGATATTTTGTTAGTAGACCAATTGTCGGCAACCAGTTAAGGATTGAGTTTACACGTATTACATGCATGGATACGTATTGTGAATTTATTAATTTCACGAATACATAAACATTTGTACTAGATATCTAAGAAATAACTCATTGCCAATAGCGATCTTACATCATATAAATTTTGAATTTCAAACCGACAATAATTGTTTTGGTTGAATTAGCATTAGCGGCAGTACAAAAAACTTAACGCGAACTCAAAATATCGTCGGTACAATAAAAATATTTTGCTGAATACTTGCAATTAGTGGTCCAGCTCATAAATCAATTTTTATTGGCGTTTAGAATGTAATTTTGAACATTTTATGAAAACCAAAGTTTTCGCACTTGATGCTATCCAGTTTGATTAATTAATTAATTAATCATAATTAATTACTTAAACCAATCCAAAATGATTAGTCGCCCAGGGATATTACATAATATCGTCAACGCAATCGTCTACATTGTAACAGTATTGCCTTTTGGGATGACTCTCCCAAATTTTACAAACAACAATTGTCTCTTCCATTTAGTAACCAGCAGGCACAATGACTACGCATTGTCTCAACATTTCTCAACTGTATTTCTTTCTCTAAGAACAGATCATATCAAATCCTTTGAACAAAGTTTTACGACTTACAATGCCGCCAAATTAAATTTTGACATTTCCAAAAACCCCATAACGGACGAGGTCATGGTGAATTCTACCACTGGGTACTTTCGCTTTTCACCAAGACTTGGAGAAAGTTGTATTGCATTTCTGATCTTCACGACATCATTTTATGAAGCGGTATTTGCTATTTCAAAATCCGGATTTGGGTCGTCTGACAAAGTACCGTTTTTTATTTACGTTCCTACGTTGTCTCCAGCAAAAAGTGAAATCTTTGTTGGTTTCACATATAACCTACTTAGGTCATCGGAAATACCAACGTTCCATGCACCAATAATATTTGTGGATATAGAGACGGACCAACTACAGCCTTTCTGCTACTTTTGTCCGAACAATCTAAAAATCAGGGATGCTATCATTGAGCCAATAAAACAAACAATGGAAGGAGCTATCTCTGTTGCAAAAACAATCAATTTGCATGGTCATGGCAGACAAGTATTCATGTTGGGCCCCGAAGTTTTAAATATAGCGTTGGGGTACAACGTTTTCAAAGGTGATTCGCACTGTCGAGACGTATTTAATGATTATCATCAAGGTTTTGATGAGCTTCTGTATTTGGCTAGATGCTTTTCCATTGCAACGGAACTGGTGCCATTACAGTCTCTGTTAAATTTTTCAATTTCTACTAACAGCTTTGTCGGCTACTTCCCAAATGATGATGGTACACTTAGCCGATGGTTTTTGCAAATCAAAATTGGAGAAAGTCTTACACAAAACATGAGAAACGAGTACGTCATTACCAGAGGATCTATAGAAATGAAATTATTTCAAGGATTTGATCAATTAGTTACGTGCCAGCAAGTAGAGAACATGGAAACATTTGAATTTACAGTATTCACGGCAATCAAGCCATCCTTGTGGTTAAGCTTAGGAATTACAATGGCTTTAGTTGCTTTCTTACGGCACAACTTTTGGGATGGCGTTGATCTCATTAGTCCCTTGGTAAATCAACGTTTTCAACGAAAAATCAGATGGAAATCCTTCTCCCATATTTATTTGCTTTGTGCAATATTTTTAAATTTGTACTACCAGAGTTTCGTTTCTTCGGACAATATGCGTCTAGGAAGCTACACTCCCCTCAGAGATTTACTTAAGTCCGGATACAAGATATGGATTGATGAAGCAATGCGCATTGGGATCGAAATATTGCCACTTTTTGTCAAAGATTTGATAAAAAACCTCTTTAAAGTTGAAAGTATACATGACGCTTTCTTGTATGGAGATTTCTA
The DNA here is from genome assembly GCA_027743895.1 of Seira musarum. Taxonomy (NCBI): domain Eukaryota; kingdom Metazoa; phylum Arthropoda; class Collembola; order Entomobryomorpha; family Entomobryidae; genus Seira; species Seira musarum. The sequence continues at coordinate 12,259 of JAHZMX010004145.1, forward strand.
CTCAGATGTGTACGGGAATTATAATCTATCACTTGCTGGAATAGCAAAGGAATTTGCTATTCGGAAAGCAATCACGCATGGTTTCCTGTTCCACGGCACATTTTACAATATAGTTGGACATGACGCCCTGCTAATTGATGACAAGTATATGTGCCAAGCTGGTAGCATGCGCGACATGGTAGATGTGAACTTTCATTTCAGTTTTAGAATCTACTCGTACATGTCGAATAGGCTGACGATGATTTATCAAAGGTGGAAAGAAATTGGCTGGCCTGAAAAAATAACGAGTCTCAATAATAACTACATGAAACTAAGATTGACAAAGGGTGTCAAACTTAAGCGAACCAGAAATATTGCTGTGCCTACTCCTATCAAAATTATTTCTCCCGTGGGAATTGCTTGCTTTGCGGTTTACGGAATTGGAATTGTGCTTTTCCTCTTTGTTGGGGCTTTTCAATACGCACACAATATCTCTGCTTGGTTAAGGCAATTACGAAAAACTCTGAAACAAACGTCGTTCCATTCCAGATGTGTTAATAGGATTCGGAAGTGTGTGAAGTGATTTTTAAGTAATTTCAGAAGTTGTTTATATCAAACATACATTTGAATGTTCACCTTAAATGATTTGTAAGAATGTTAATCGCTTTTGTCATGCATATGTGATCGTAGAACTTATAACACTTTGTGTAGTTTTACTTGTACCGTTACAAAAAAACCTTAAATATTATACCTTAGCAAACAAAATTAATAACCTCGAGAAAATTTAATAGTTCTTTCGAACTGGTAATAACAAGAAGCTGCTCTTATAGTATCATAACTTTTGCGTACCTATTACGTTTTTGCTAGAAAAGCATTTGGTAAGAGAAATGACAACTATTCTCGGTAGTGATTGACCGTTACGAGAGAAAGACTGAATTTTATGTATTCCTGGTAGTAAAACGTAGCGTATGTATCAATACTAAAATTGATGCTAACTGCAGATTGTGATTTCAGAGACAAATAAAAATCCATATTTGTAGTTTAATTTGACTTATTAATATAAACGATGTTTGCTATAATAGTCCGTCACTGTGACAGAAATAATTGTAAATAACCAAGAAAGTAAATTCGATGGTGGAACTCCGCTCTGCTCGAGTTCCAAACCCTATTTTTTGCTCATGTCAATGGAAATTTCGAGGGTATTTTACAAACTTTACTTCTCAATCAAATCTCAGATTGGACATATGTGTACGACAACAATAGACTTATTTGTACGCTAGAATTATATGTTCAGCATAATTAATGAAAATTTTTCAAGCATTACAATTGTAAAGAGGAATAGTGGTGATTCAGCCGTGTGCTTCTTCTAAATCGTCGCCCAATCTCAAATCCATTTTACATTCTCCCTCTCAAAGCAATATAAAATGCATTTTATTACAGCTATTTTAATATATTTCTGGTGAGATATCTTCAAAAGTTAGTATTTCTTGAAGAAACTCCCTTTCCTTACCCTGGGCAAGTCTTACCCGGTAGAGCATGGAAAAAATGGATTGACATAATTCCATACATTTGATTACAATAGTATAGTGAGCTTTAGGAATTATGCCCCCATTTTCCAGTATCGGAAAGTTCGACTTTACCAGTTCCTTGCTTGTTTTGCTTTTGTAATTTTGTACCCGTTGCTTACTAGAAAATATGCTGTAATTTATTCAAATAACTCAAAAATCTCTTCAACACGACCACACATAATAAAGGTTAATCCACATCCGACAGTTTCAATAAAACTTACTACAAAAAATCGATATATCCATGTAGACTACGAACATATTGGCAAATTAAGCTGATGGGCTGTACTATTCAAAAACATGTAAAGTACTCAAAACTATTAACATTAGAATCGCCGTTGGAAGCATTTAAATGTCAAATCAAAAACGTGCAATCGATTATTAATTTTTCAAACTTAGGTAGTAATTCGACGAACTGAGCTGAACGATTTATTATGTCATCGTATTTTAAAACGAATTGCTTTTTTAAAGGTCAACTTACCAATAATCATGGGATCATTCAAATGGTTCTAAAGCATGATTATGTTTTTGACTGTTTCTGTTTCATCTTCCAATGATCCAGGTTTAAACTTTCTGATACATATGGAGCAACATATTTTCTGCTACATTTACACCATTCCTGTTGACTTCATACACGAATGTACCCAAATCAATATCTCACATTGAATTCCATTAGTTTGCCATGATGAAAGCACTTCCCAATAAGGAGCATGAAAATTTAATAAGGAAAAATTTAATACGTAGTACAAATGGAATCAGAGCACATTTATTCTACATTGCATTGTAACCCGGTAAGCCTAAGAATGTCGCTAACAAAGGTTGCTTTGAGGGTCCAGCTATTTTTACAGGATTTAATCCCACTGCCTTATAGATTCCTTAGTTCAAACTATAGTTTCGTGGAAAATCCTCAATTTAATCGAACATTTCACAGAAGATTCCGCTTCCTAATGCTTTCCAGCATTATTTTCTTTGTAGTTTTCTCACCATATCGCATTGTGTTCCTGCTTTTCAACTGGAAATCCTACGACTTTGAAAATAAGCTCGCGGAATTAATTTTCTATACCCTCGTGTTTTGCGTTACTCTAATATCTTTAGTATTTTATCGAATGGTGACGTACTCAAGGGAAGAAGCAATTTACGGGCTTCATCAAGCTTGTAAAATAGAAAATGCGTCAATCCAAAGAATGCCTGTAATAAGACGTAATAGTACTAAGCTCGTAGAATGTCTTTGGTATCTCTTTAGCCTTGGATTTGCCTCATATTCAGCAATATTAACGTTTTTCCCAATTCTAATGAAAACAGGACCAATAGAAGTTATAATCTCGGAATATTTTAAAATGCAATTTAAAAGTTTGTGGATCAATGTCATTTTGAAAGCCCTCTTCTGTAGTGTCTACTTCTTAGTCAGTGCTTTTGGAGTTGGAATCATGCTTTCGCCTTTAATGATGTGTTTGTTATTCTTGGACGTAATTAGAAGAATAAGTGGTGGACTTCGCTGCAGTAATATTATGTTGCATGAGTTTAATATATATTATTCGAGATTTCGTAACCTCCAAGTACTACTTAACGTTGCTATTGTAGTCACCAAATGGCCACTTTATCATCTTGTGGTTATCTCCGTCCCAATCGCAAGTTGTTGTACATATGTGGCTATAGAAATGTGGATGGATGTGCCCCTTTTTATACTTTTGGCATGTGGAGTTGCCACTTTTTCTATATTCTTCCTATACTATTTAATGGCACTTGCTGAACCACCAAACCGGATTGGAAAATCGTTTAAGCAAACATGGAAGCGCAAACACCTTGAAAAAGTGGACCGAAGACGTCTGAAATCGTGTCC
>JAHZMX010004146.1:0-12100 GCA_027743895.1 Seira musarum
TCCGTTAGGGATTGGTAGAAAAGGCTTCTAGGAAAGGACGGTAAGTCAGTATCAAATTAGGAATTTTGACAGGCTTTTTGGTGGTCTCATGCAATCATACTCTTCTTGATGCTTCTCTTGTCAGTCCCTTTAGTCACCATCATCAACATTGACAATTTAAAACAAATTAAGTTTTGTGATAATGGATAAGCGAAAGTGCAACTTGTTCTCGAAGGAAAAGAAATAATTACTGCAGCATTTGCAAAATCACGAAAATCTGAAACAAGCATAGGTGTCCCACGTGCAATGCAAGATTCAAGAGAAAACGATTTTGAATTCTCATGCCGTAATTCACCGAGATGAGAAACAGTTCTGGTGCTTGCTTTGTGAAAAATGCGTGAAACAGAAGTCGGAGCTAACTGCGCATATCAAAATGCATATGAGAAGAAGACGCATAAATGTAAGATTTGTAATATGTCGTATAAGTTTCTCCAAAGTTTGAAAACTCATCAAGTGAAAGAAATTCCAGTCCAAAGGGAACATGGAAATACATTTGCTGACCCGCTAGAAAGAGAAACCGCAAAAATGTACATTTTGTACGCAATTTTTCACTTCGCCCCAGCGCTTTCCGCAATCACGAGATAGTACTCCATTTACAGAAAAATCGAAAACCTCACGAGTGTTTAACCTGTGGTGCCAAGAACTATCTACAAAGTTATTTGCAATTCACGCATAATGAATCAAGACCATTTAAATGTACCTTGGTGAGAAAGAGTTTAAGCGTCGTGATAAATTGAAGAGACATCAAAACTCCGTTCATAATTTTGTAGAATGCAAATGTTGGTGCGTCTCTTGCTTCTGCAAATGCCATTCGAAGGAGGAAATTTTCAATCATCTATTGTCTCATATTCGGGAGAAACATTTTGACAAGTCATTCCACTCACTTTTGTGTCGCACGCTTCGCATTAAGTTAATATAAGAGTTATTTTTCACATATTTTTGCAATTATGGAAATTATGAACCCGGAAGATAAATACCGGAAAAGGAAAAACTAAAAACAGCGTAGCGTCTCAGCTACCGTTCGTTACATTCCGCTCACTGTGGGCTGCCCATCACCGCAGAAACTCCAAGAAAGTCGTGTAACCTGAACATAGTAGACGAATACATTAGAAAAAGGTGGCTAAACAAAAGGTATCCGTAGCAGATAAATGCAAGCCATTCGCACTTGTCCAATGCGACGGAACTCACTGTGAGTTACGTAGCCGCCGACGCTATCTTTGTACCTGCTGCAGCTCAGAGCGCTGCATATTTTAATTTTCGTGTCTAATTTTTTGCTCGTCAAAATGTAGACATTTATGTTGCGGCATCAAGCCCACTAATTACCTGTCACCAAAAACCTATGGATGAGCAACTATTTGTATACTTCATTTCGTTTCAATAAATTAAAATAAATTACTGAAAAATATGGGTCACGCTTGCGAAATGTTAATTGAAAAAAAATATCCTACCGAAGAAGACAATTCGCTTCATGTCAAAAACATCAACATTTTATTTAAATATATTAAAATAAGCATTACCTATTATTCCATGTAGCTATTAGATGAAAGCCGATATTCTACCCAGGTTAAAAAATTTCTACTTGTAACCTAAAATTCAAGTTGGCTTTTGATATAAGGACTTTGTCGGATTTCCGTTCTACTTATGTTATACTGCTCAGAAAACCGTAATGGGTTTGAATTTTCTTGACGCAGACAGGCTTGTTGTACGTAAGCGTAGTACCCGAAATCGAATACGCAACTCCTATTCCAGGTTACCGAATTACTACCTTACATAACAAATTTGAAATGCTTGTCTATCCGGATTAGTGGACGATAATTTAGTTCAGTTATTACAGGTCTAGAGAATTCTTTATATTGAGAAAAAAGCTTAGAAAATTTTGGAGACATAGGCAGCCCCTTCAAAGCTAATTGAACCAGTTTGGCGTCACCCACCACAAAAGGAAGAAATACAAGAAAAAGCAGTAAAACGGCTTTTAAAAGGATGGGCTACGGCGACGCGTTTGTCAACACTTTAGTAGTTATCCAAAAAGCCTATGATCTACCATGGCATTTCAACCAGGAAAAGGGGGTTCTCTGCCTGAATCCGAAATTCAAAGCAAAATACAAAATGCCTTTATGGATCAGCACACTTTTCCTGACCTTCTTAGCCTTCATTTTCTCATTATTTAAACTTTTCACTTTTATTCGTACCATCAACAGCAAAACCAGTACTGAGGTATGTGTGTACTTAGTTGCCGCATCCGCAAGCACTCAAGCTCTTGTTACAGCACTAACCATTGAGATAGTTCCATCCTACTTTATTGACACGACCATGAAAATCTTCGAAATTGGGAAAGTTCGTTTCACGGGTCTTCCAAGTTCACAAAGGCTACCAGATCTGCAGGAAATGATTGGGTATGGTTTGATGATCGCACTCTCCTTCTTCACTGTACTGGCCTTCGCAATACCTCTTCTATTTAACTTCGATCCTGTCAGTAGGATGCTCACGGGGATCATAGCGGAATGGCCTAGGAGGGTAATTGCTGGGTTTTTCTATGCATACATTACACTGTTCCAAGCCATTTCATGTGGATCATTTCTTCTGCTGGTCCTCACAGTCAGTTGTACTCACGAGAAGAAAACCGAGTTTTACCATAAATTCAGTTTGGGCCAAGTTTCAACTAAAACACCCAGTTCAATAGAAAAAGTTTCGTGGAGGCTCATCAAGCCTGTTTTGAAGTATTTGGAACAATTGTTTCCTGATTGGATGGCTACTCTTCAGAACAAAGAAGGAAACAGCCGGTTTCCGGGTCGAAAAACGAAGCCAGTGAGTGACCAAAATTTGAGTAACAGATTTCAAACGGTTCGCCAAGGCTATGCTCCTCTACAGATTTTGATCACCTCGTGTAATTACAACACTGCTGTATTTCTTCCAACAACGACCGGCGTGGGTATCGCCCTTTCCGTTGTGTTTAGTGCGGGTAGTATTAAGTTGTTCCACATAAAAGAATTACGGCCAATTATATGTTGCGCAATAGTTGTTTGCCTATCTATTCAGTGGCTCATAATGTATTTCTGTCAACATGCAAGCATGCCAAATATTTACACTAGAAATACTCTAGAATTTTGGAGAGGAAAACTCTTTCGAAGAATTGAACGAATGCAGTTGCGAGCAATGAATTCGTTTGGATTCAATATTGGCCCTTTCTCGCACGCAAGGAAAGACACGGGATTGGAAATATTGGACACTATCATGGACTACATGGTTACATTCCTACTATTGCAATAAATTTATAATTCTTAAATATTAAGTACCAAACCATGAAACAAAATTCAAAAAAAAATATTCTTGTAGTTCTGCTTTTATTAATTATTTGGCAAGCTTATTCACACACAAGCAAAAGGCTCGCCACATTTTTAAACCAATTCACGAAAATAGTTAAACACTGCCCAATTTCCGTCACTCAGCCTGCAAAGAGAAAATTACGGAAGATTGCAACTTTGCAAACGAAATAAATAAGTTAGATTTATTCACTCTGTCATCGAAACGTCTTGTGTGACTTCGGGAATATTTTGAGTACGAATCCGGAGAAAATGGTAATGCAATAGAAAATACAATAAAATATCGACTGGTCTGTATTCGTCTCCTCCTTCTTTTTCATTGCCAAAAAGTTCCCTACTAGCGGTTTATCACCTAAAGCATTACTCTTAGGCACCTTGCGGAGAAACAGATAGCCAACCAAGGTGGCTCATGAAACAGCGGCATCCACAACCTCTTTGGAGAATCTTCGTCTTCCAGAATTGGAATACTATGGACATGACCAGGGAAATAAATAGGTCGAAAATGCGAGCGCTTTGCATACTCTCCTGGAAGAAGGGAGTCTCTTCGGACCGGTGTACTACTTTTGTCCATTTATCCACAACTTTTTTATGGATGGGGAAAACAGGGTAAGGTGGACAAAATTGAGTTACACTTGCTTCGTTAATATATTAAATATCCTCATTTTGCCTAAGCAGCATGTTCACATTGCCCCGAATGTCAAATTTTTCGATTTTCGTCTATTTTTCTAATTTCATCCACTACATCTTGGTGGGTAAAGACCATTTCGTCCGGTTGGATGAAACCACTTTTGAGTAGCAGTGCGTGGCTTGCTACGAACTGGGAGTTTTGAAGAAAATGTCTGAAATATTTGATCGACTAAACCTTTCACGATCAATGAACACTTGATTACACCATTTACTATTCATGTTTGTAGTGAAGTTTTTGGCATTTATGTAAAAGAAGTGTGTGATATATACCAAACGTATATTATTGTTCCATTTTCCAATATGTGCTTTGAAGATTTTGTCAGCTAACCGGTCCAATCATATAGAAGAAAACCCCGCACTGACTAAAATTGTAAATAAGGATTTTACTATTGCCAGGAATGTCCATGTGAGAACCTACTGATGTTAGTATGCTTTTCTTTCAATTCTTCTCTACATTACTGCTAAGCTGAAGTATTTTTTACTTGCTTAAATCTAAACGATGTCCCTTCTAGTTGCAATGTAAAGGTATGCGAGACAGGATATCGATGTAATAAAAGATTTAATTGTTTTTCAAAATTCTACCACCTTCTTTTCAATTTCCGGTGTCTGATATTCCAGCTACATTTGCTCATTTCTGCCAATAATATTCAATCGCAACACTCTTTTTAAATCCATAGACAGCAATAGCTGAAAACTTTAAAGCAAGAATTGCCAGAACAAGTCCATTAAATTTAAAGTCTTAGTTTGTCTGAGTGTGAAGGGGTAGCGTTCTGGTAAATCCAGTGCATTCCAAAGCATCCATTTAAACCTGGGCAGTCTTTAATAAATAACTACGATAAAGCGAATTTCTGGCATGAATTTTCAAACTAATAATGACGTTTTATTTATACTAGACACAAAGAAACATCCAATCCGAAGGAAAAAAAGGTTTCTGCAAACCAGTTTTTCTAAGCCAGTTAATTAGAACGATTTTTCGCATATTTAAATTAAAATTTTAAGAGTTATTAAAATTTAAAATTAACTTTTCCTGCAAGTTTAAATTATGAAGGTATTAAAATGTCCATGTTTGTATTTGTTTCTCATAATATTGAGCACTTTGCTCAAACCCGTTCAATGCGACGCAAAGGAAACTACGCGTCTGGATTTTTACGCAGCGATGGTTAGCAGTGCCCTCAATTCTTTGGTTTTATTCTTAAAAACAAAACCAGAAAACTACGTTCTGTGGATCCACTCAGAAAATTTAGTACTGAAACGCGATATCAATGACAACCTCGTAGACCTCAAAAACATCCGGCTTCTAACTTACTTCTCATACGACTCGAGTGTAATCTTAAAACCTGATATTACGTTCAAATTTACGCAACCGTCTCAAGTGATTTTTGCCTCATACCATTTGCATTTACCTCTCCCGACATACAACTTGTTCTTCAAAAACACTCTGACATACGCGGACCGTCCATCAAACGTTTTCGTGCTCCTCGGTTACAGAAATACAACCCTTCTGCCCTGGTTCAAATTGTCTCACACAGAGGATGAGCTCTTTCCAGCGATGAAAATTTTAATACACGAAGGGCCTATGTCATCCAGTCCCTCATACACGTTGGTTTGTCCTGGCTACTGTAATCAATTGGAACATTTGCCAAAACCTTGGAATGGGGAGAACATTGAAGCAATTTTCGCAAATCCTTTGAGAACGCACAAAAACGTTTTCCGCAATGCGAACGGAGCGAGTGTAAATTCTTTAGTTGTTAGTAAACACGTAGAGTATTTTTCAGAGTCATTTTATGGCAACGAACGATACGCATGTTCTCGGCTTATACTGCGAAGCAAGGATATGCAATTTTGTGACACATTTCTTATGACTACCATTTATTTAGGTGAGGTTCACAATATTTCATTCAATATTCTCAATTACTACATTCCGGACGAATTGGAACGCTATCGTTGCGGGAGATCATTTCAGTGCGTTCAAGGCTACTCTGTTTCAACTACCGAATCGTCCTCTTTTGGTCTGAAATTTTCCATGACCGATAAAGAATTACTTGTATATTGTGAAAACCCTGAAACAAAAGCCTATCTGAATGCTCCTTTGTGGTTGGAAGGGTTTTCCTTAGATTCGTGGATACTCATATTTGGATCATCCGTGCTATTTGCTATTATCAGTGTCAAACTCACCGGAAGCCGCTCTTTTGTTGATGAGATTCTTCGTGTTCTGCCCATGCTTTTTTTACAATTCCCTACAGACGTGAAGAAAATGCAGGGTCTCTATTTGGCATTCTCTGTAGTAGCAATGTTCACATCATATTCATATGAAAACACCATTACGGGTTCAGTAACCGTAAAGTCTCCCTTTCGTACGCATACCACTATTGAGGAACATTTGAACGATGGATATAAAATCCTTTTCGCAGAAGGTGGTACAATCACCCCTGAGTACCTATACAAAGAAGCATTTGCGCAAAAGCGTATCACAAAATCCATCGCAACAGCATTTGATATTATAGAAGGATATGTAACGGTGCTACAGACGGTTGATTTTCTAAAGCAGGGTCGAAGTATTTGTGTGCCCAGTAGTGAAATTAGCTCCATTTTTCCGTACTACGTGAACGCAACAAACTCTGATGATATTGCATGGAATTGTGGTATTGTGAAACAATCCTTGAACGAGGTCTCTCTCTTCTGGCGGTTATATACTGTGAATATGGCATGGTTGGAGGAAAGTATTGAACGAGTTCATCAATCTGGACTCAGAGACAAAATCAATGAATGGAGTATTTGGGCGGAGAATTTAGTTGAACAAAGTCTAGAAACGCAGGCCAACATACTAACAAAAACCGTCATTGGGCCGGACGTGGTGGATATTAGCAAACTTCTTCCTCCTCTCATGTTTAGTATGGTTGGACTTGGCATTGCTCTTATTGTGTTTGTAGTTGAAGCAGACTTTTTGCATCGAACACAATTTTTAATAAAGATGAAAAACATTTTAATCGGCTTACGAAAACAATGTCGTCGCCGGCATCATAAAAACAACGTAATGAAACTCCAGTAATGCTGAGCTGGCCGACCGACATTCAATACAAATTACATAAACTGACTCCTGTCCTAATACGACCCGCTCATGACCTGGCAAGACGGGACATATACAAAAAAGCTAAGAAACCATCCACAATATTTATTTGCAAGCATAATTTCTGGAAGTAAGAAGGAAAATATTTATCTATTAAATATTTATCAAAAAAGTGCCGTTTTTTCATAAATATGTGCATAAATTTGCAAAAAAAGAAGATGTGTAACGTAAATTTGCCGTCAAAAGTCTTATTTTTTATCGATTTGTCAAGACCCAAAATCTCAGAAACGTACTGTTAGTGCTGAACAATATTTGAACACATACGTTTCCTTTTCCTACTGATGATACATCCCAAACGTTTTCTTTCATACCAGATTCAGCAAGTGCTGGAATATCCTTGAAAACGAAACGGGTGAAAAAAATTTCCGTCTCTAATTGAGTCGCACCCATAATGTTTTGTTCTGGCTCGTGATTTTCATTTATCACCCGTTCCCCTAAAATGCTGATGAGTGGCCCAGCGAATTTGAAAGTCTCCAAGTCAACATAGATTACAGCCATTGCACTACCTCAATTTTGGTATCACTCTTTGTATTTATTTCCATACTCACGTGTATCTGACGACATGGCTCTGACGTTCTCATTACTCCCTTTAAGCGTATCAAAATAACCAAAATTAAAACTGCTGAGGTAATTTGTATTTGCCTACCCGAGAAACTTTTCCATCAAACAAACAGTGATCAAAAAGGTAAGCAATGCATACTTTTTATCCTTCTGGCGTGTTAAATCAAGTTTTAACCTAAATATGTGAATAGTTCTTTATGTCACCAAGTTGATCGTACGTTTGTCGTTAAGTACTTCACAGTAGATCCGCTCTTTCTGTGTTCAAAGTTTTCTATAATAAAAAAATGGTTTTGGCCGTTAAAACGAATGATTTATCGACCACTATGTACACCTGTGGACGAGGAAGGAGCCAGACATATGAACAATGAAATATGAGCTGGTAAAACCGACAAATAATAATTAGTTCAGAAGAACTGTACTACATGGATTGTTGCAAAAAATACCTACAAAATCTTTGGGTGACCCAAACATTTTAACTCTTAAACATGTCAACGGAAACATGTCATAACAGTTGAGCTCATCTTCGAATTTTGATTTCAAGAAGGAAAAGGAGCCTATTTCCGGATGTTTTCGTTCATTCAGGCTGACGCTACATACATACGAACTTATTTATTAAGATTTTTCTGTGCCTGTGGTTGGTATTGGATACAAAGAACGTTTTTTATCCATCTAAGGTTGGAGTTTGTAGAATGAAAACGTGGAACGCCTTTTCTACAAATTTACATTCATGGAGTCAGTTTCCCCTTGTTTCATCAACTGCACAAGAGAAGAAAAACTAAAAACATTGGAAAATCATTATCGTTGAATTGCAAATATTTTTTCAATAATGTGTTGGATTGCAAAATAGTAATTTTCAAGCATTTTGACTTTCAAAAGAAATTGAAATTTTGCCAGATGTATACCTACTAAATATGCGTCGTTTATGTGCCTGTGGGACGACAAACAAACTTTTTTAATTTTTTTTTCAAATGGACATTTAAGTTGGCAGAGAAAGCCTTCAAATATAGTCTTAATAAATTTGCTTAGGTTCTTAAAGCCTTTTACGTATCTTTGTAGGCTTTAAATATCACCATGTTTATGCTCAAATGAGGAAGGACGAAGAAAGAGTTCAAAACACATTATCAACATTGAAAACCAACCTGTATAAAGCGTTTTAAAGAAAAACTACTCCAAATAAAAAAAAACCTAAAATTAGCTCGGGCAACAAAGCAAGAAAAAGAAGAAAAACTAAGAACATTGGGAAATCATTATCGTTGAATTACAGATAATTTTTAAATAATTTTTTGGATTGCTAATTATTTTTCAAGCATTTTGACTTTCGAAAGAAATAAATTGAAATTTTGCCAGATTTATATCTTCTGAAATTGCGTCGTTTGTGTCTTTCGGACGACCAACAAACTTTTTAATTTTTCTTAAGGGCACTTAAATTGGTAGGTAAAGCCTGCAGAAATAGTCTTAATAAATTTTGCTTAGGCTTTTTAAAACATTTTAGGTATCTTTTTAGGCTTTAAATATCTTCATGTTAATGCTAAAATGAGGAAGGACGACGAAAAAATTCAAAACACATTGTGGTCATTCCAAATCAATCTGTTTAGGGCGTTTTATAAAAAAACCACCTCAAATAGAAAAAACCTAAAATTAGCTCGGCTTGCGATCAATGTTGGTAATCTATAATTGAAAGACTTTCATAAGTTAAACAGTAATGAAATTCAGTTCAATATAGCTCAAACTCTTCCAGGTCCAACTTTTCTATGGATTCGTGCAAATTCTTATAGCAGAGACTAGTACAAAATTGCCCCAAAGTCATAAGTCCTTTCATAGTTCTCATTTAACGCTCCACAAATAGTTTGCGCTCTAACCGTATCAAGCAAATGCATTCTTCAAAACCTCAAATCTTATATGTTTTTACCATCGCAGTTCAATTTCAAACTGTGTAAGGCAAAAAACTGAAAGTAGCATATTTCCCTGCGCATTCAGGTACAAAGAACAATAAATAGAGAGTTCTGGAAGTTTTCCAAAGGTTTTACTCACCGGTGCAAATTCTATCTTTCAAGTAGCTGTTTTGCTAGAAAAAAGGAAGGATAAAAATCAACAAGACTTTAGGACTAGCTAAATAAACACCTGAAAATTTATTTATCTAACAATATTTCCTTCTGTAGTAGTCGCCAAATCAGAATGGAGTTTGAGCTTATTGACTACGCGGCAGGTATTCAGCAAAAGTTTTGTGATTACCAAAAATTACCAAATATTTTCCAGGCATTTCATTAAATGGGATAGAAATTCTTCAAAATATGTGTTGGAAAATTCAAAAAAGACAGTACTAATCACAGCAGCATGTCAAAGTGTATTGATATTGCCTCCTGCTATCGCACTTGTATACGTTTCAATCTACTTGTACTTTCACTCGGGGGCGGGTTCGGTTCTGATGTGGATGATTACAGGGATCTTGTGCACCGTTTTCGCATATATCGTTCCCGTGGGACTGTGGACCTTATGTTTTCGGAAGGAAATCGTATTTGTAATGAACCAATCTTCTGTTCTTTTTCGAATGGTGTTTCATTCACGAGAGAATAGCAAGTGCAAAGACCTCAGGAAGAGAAATTTTCTTAATTTAATGATCCATGGTAAGCTTTTTTAAATGTAATATATTTAAGGACTGTATTAGCTATAATTTTTACATTTTCCAGGTGTGAATGGAATACTGGCTGGGAAATTGGAATACAGTCTCGGCGTTTTCGCCATTGTTGTGGTATTTGTTGACTCTACACTTCCAATCCTGCTTCCTACAGCATACGGATATTTATTTTTAAATCATAATTTACGTATGGATCCCCTTTATTTACTTCTTTCATTCACATCTCTCCTACAATTTCGTGAGGATCAATATCTGGAGTCCGTGCTTTTTATAGTTCCTGTTTCATTGTATTATTACGCTTTCTTGGTAGAAGCAGTTAAGGCCGTATTGATTTCATTAATGTTTGTAATCCGATGCTTTAGCATTTTAGTCGTTTTCATGAACAATATTCAATCTCTTTCATGTAATTCGAGAGACGTGCCATCAGCAGTTGTACTGTACCAATTACTTTCAGTATTTTTAAAGATTGGCCGGGATAGTTCTGCTGCTGTACTTTTAATAATCCTTGGAGCATTATACGCACTTATTTTAGCGATGAGCTCAGCCGTTCTTTCGGGTGGATATCGGTTTCTCCCAATGGTCATCGTCATTGTCATTGTTTCAATCCTAACATTATCCGTATTACTTGTTTGCCTTGTAATTCATGGAGCTACCTGTAGTCATCAAATTACCTTAAATTTGTTAAGAAAGTGGAGTGTTTGGGAGAGCAAGAATAGTTCTAGATGCACGAAATTTTTTAGAAAAGATATTACTGCTCTTCAACCGATTTCTATTCGGTTTGGGAGTTTTAGGACTTTGGATGCTGAAACTAAGCAAGTATATTGGGATTCTCTTCTGGGACGAACCACAGACACCTGTTGGATCTTTACTGGGCTATTTAAAAGCCAAACTACTAAATAGAAGAACAAATTTTCTGAATTGCCTGGTAGTGTGAGGTTGGCGCAAAAATAAATACTACCAGCAGATACATACCTACTCAAATTGTATTGGGATGGAAAATACAGACTACTAAATTTTTTTAAAATCATATTAATTTGCCGAGATCAATTCATTGAAAAATATACAGCGTTGCCGTATGAATAAATGTCTACATATATCTAAATATTCTGAACTTCTATACAGCGTATGTCGTTTAACTTACTTCAAACTTTTATTTATAGTTGTGAATTCACATTCCATTAAAATTTTGACATGCTTTAGTCTCTACGAGATTCAAAAAGTTTTATCGCTGTTTGTTATTCTGTTTTGCATATCTAGAAAAGCTGCCATCAAGTAGTGGATTTCATATTATTAATTGACCATGAGCAATATTGATTGACAGCAATATCAGCAGCGATTCGGTTCTTAAGATTAAATACGATAATTTTTATGTTATTCAAATTGAAGGTTGCAAAACTATTCTAATTCAAAATTCAGTTTAGAGAACTACCTGAAACAGTTTAATGCCTTTTTTATTTCAAATATTGATTTCTTAAGCCGAACTAACATTAGGTTTCGTTTATTTAGCCGTTTAGTGATCGTTTATTTTTTGTTCAACGGCTTGATTTCGTTTCGTTTACGAATCTTAATCGACAACGTAGTTTTGTTTAGTAACTGTAAACGAAAACGAATTACCGAC
Source organism: Seira musarum (assembly GCA_027743895.1). NCBI lineage: Eukaryota > Metazoa > Arthropoda > Collembola > Entomobryomorpha > Entomobryidae > Seira > Seira musarum. The sequence goes on from JAHZMX010004146.1 coordinate 11,988, forward strand.
TATGTTTCCGTTAATCGTTTAGTAAAAATCCCGAGTTTTTTCGATTTATATGGCTACAGTGGGTGTGCTTCTAATGATTAAAGTTACTGTCCCGTTTGGCGAGGTCGGATTAT
>JAHZMX010004148.1:0-11253 GCA_027743895.1 Seira musarum
CTGATTTCTTTTCTGTGGGCAGAACCACTTTTAAATACACGGCCTCAGGTATAAGTTGCATCAAAATTAACAAAATCGTCACAATATATCAAAAATTTGTACGGGATGTGTCTTCCATGACGCAAGGCTATCATATTTGGACATTTAAATGACTGAATTACAAAATTTAGAAAAAAACTGGAAAAAAGTGACCAAAATAATTATATCAGAACTCTCATGGTCGCAGTCCGTTCACAATGCAAGAGGCAGCATTTAGTAGAGGAAGACTTGCTCTATCACCCCCTGCTAATCATTTCCGGGACGACGTGCGGATAATAGGGAAAAAATATATTTACGCAAAAAGTGAGGAAATTCGACACAAATATTTTACAGTTTTTTAAATTTGTTTGGTCCTATTATATCCTATCGGCTTGAAACTTTACAGACTGAAGCCTCTCAATGGCCTTTATAGTATCCATGAAAAAAATTGCAGTCCCCGCAACTTCCCTAGAACAGGCCTCAAATGATTTTTGCCGAGCTAAACGGTAATATAATCTATAGTGACTTGGTAACGGTTGATTAATTCACTATTATAAAATAATTGTCCCAAAATCTGGTAAGTTCTGTTTTCTTACTTACTTAAAAATTAAGTGTGTTTCGATTTAAGGAAAATTTCAATGTTGTCATTCTGCTTGAATTAAAATGATTGAAAATGTGATAATGCTTGTAATCATCTGTGAATACAAGAAAGGACTTACTTCCTAGGCAGTAAATGTTTAATAACTTTACTTAATGTTTGCCATACCCCCGTCACCAGTGAATAAATGATTGTAAAGCATCCGTTGCACGATATGCCCAACTCATTTCCTGTGGACAAATCTTGAAGAATTGCCACATACTCCAAGGGATTTGGACACATTCCTGAGAGCCTCCGCTCCGAATTAATGAAAATTTTCTTCACTTCTCCTGTCTAATCAGATTTAAAGCAAAAAAACTTTTCATAGCTGACGCAAATGAACGCTTTAGTTTACGTAAATGCACGCTTTTAGCTCACATATATCAACTTACTTGTGAACACGCCTCACTAGCCAAAATATACGTTAATACAGCTGTAATTATCCAGATAGACATGAAAAGCAATGCTTCTATCCTACTTGTCCATAATTGAGTGAAGTCGCTCAAGAAGTAGCAGAAAAAGGGAACCGTGTTCACAACCATTCCAAAATACATTGGTCCAACATATTCATTTAGGGCATCAATGATTCTTTTGAAGTCCAAATACTCTTGGTAAAGATCATTGGTTACCGTATTGGTGGAATTCAGGAACATTTTGAATGCAATGAAATTTGAACGAAGAAACAGCGCGAAGTTAATGAAGAGCGCGGCATTTGAGAATAGAAGAATGTAGGAAAAAATGTTCACAATTGATATCCAATAACTTAAAGGATATTTTATCAACGTCATGTTCAAAATTGATTCAAGGGAGGGAAGAATTTCGGAAACTTTTTGCGCCCAACTTTGATAAAATTTCATTGTCGCATCATGAAAGTTGTGCGGTAGGCCAGATATATTATTAAACCAGAGTACAACTAGGAATAGGCACAATCCAGCGACTATTTGCGAAATTTGCAGCTTTGTCTAGATTTCAAAAGACTTTAATTATTCTTTTAATGTCCGACTAGTTTTTAGACACATCTTGAGTAACCATATTTACCTTCGAATAAAGGAGCATTTCTATTTTTAATTTGATCGAAATTGCATCCAACCGATTTTGGAAATCCTTTTTCTTCCGCAAAAATGTGTACATTAACATCAGGTCACTAAATTTGGAAGTTAGTTCCCTCAGAAGACTAAAATTATTGAGTAGGTCTTCCTTCCTTGAACTGAATGATTGAGTGTGGACTAAACCCAAACTGATCAAAAAACACATGGCCCAAATGTGGAGGAATGTGCACAAAATCTAGGAAGAACGCGAACGGTAAAATTCAGGTAGAAATAAGCAAAAGATTAATTTTTTAGTTTTTATTTACTTTTTGTGGAATCCATTCCACTATTATAAATTTTCCTTCATTTTTATTCCATAAAATCCTGTACGGGACTATGAACAAGTAATACGAAAAGTCAAACGGGACCATTAAATAATGCAGACCTTCCGGTTGAAAAGTAGTGTTGAAATTATTTTTCTGAAATATTTTCATTATCGATTGACTGAATCGTGACTGAAGAACAAATAATGTCCTGAGTTTTCAGATTTGCAAGGGTAAACCGGTGGCTGGCGCAATTGAGCAGACACATTAAATATCATATTTATTCTTTAATTTCAATTAAGTCGATCATCCCTGATATTTATTGCTTGAATTTCCACCTACATAACAAATAATCGCTTTCATTGATGTACTGTAAAATTAAAATTATATTTTGACACTGGACCTGACAAATGAAAAGTGAGTATTTAATTCACTACACTTATTTTGCTTGAAATAAAATGATTGAAAATGTTGCGGTGTTTGTGATCATCTGCAAAAAATATAGAAAAACTATTTATTTTAAAAAATGCGCCCAAATAAATATTTTTAATTGTGTTTAATGCTTGACCGCCCAAACGAATGCAGTCAAATCTTATTTTTTGCGATGCAAAAGACTGTATTGAAAAAAAAAATTTCGTTTTATTTTATTAAAAGTCACAAATAAGCTGAATGCCTTCAGAAATGCTTATAAATCCAACCTATAAAATAATCTAAAAATTTGCTTACTTCAAACTTAAAATTGATGACAAACCAATGTCTCGAGCTTAAATTGAGCATGGGTGATCCAATTAAGTCGACTCGTTTACAAACAGTTTATTAACATTATTCCGCTTGAATTAAAATAATTGAAAACGTAATTATGCTTGTAATCATCTACACAAACAATAAAACAAATTAGAAATTAGTAATTTTTCTTGTTTTGAAGGAGAGTTTTAATTTTATGCATACCCACCCCAGTGATCAATGAGTAATTGATTGTGAAGCATCCACAACAAGAAATTCCAAATTCGTCCCCCGATAAGTCCCCAAGCATTGCAAGGTAATCTGAGGGATCGTGACACATTTCCAGAAGCTTTTGTTTCGAGTTGACAAGAACCTTTTTGACTTCCGCTGTCTATCGTTTTAAGCCCAATAACGAAATTGATTAAAAACTAATTATTTGGCTACACTAAATGGTTGCTTATAGCTCACAATAGATTTCAATTACCTGAGCGCATGCTTGAGCTGCCAAGGTATACACAACACAAGCCATACCTATCAAAATAGCCAAGAAAACTAGTCCTTCCTTCCTACGACTCAGAATTTGGGTAAAGTCGCTCAAGAAATAGCAGAAAACTGGAACAGTACTGATGACCAGTCCGAGATATCTTATGCCAACATAATCATTCAAAGTATCCACAACTCGTTTAAAATCCAAATACTCTTGATACAAATCTATTTTTACAATTGTATCGATTTTTCCCAATTCTTCTAAATACTTCTTAAAGTTAAGTACGTTTAATCGTAAAAACGCAGCGAATGTTACGTAGAGGACTACACTGGAGAAAAATTGGAAGTAAGAAAATATGTTAACGACAAAGGTGAAATAGCCTAATGGAATCTTCAAATACGGATTGATTAAGACGCTTTTCAAAAACGGTAAAGTGGTTGAAGCCACACTTGACCAGCTTTCAAACAACTGCTGACCCGCCTCTAAAGCGCCAAGAGAGCGCATTGATGGTAGGGAGTAGAAATACACCCATAGAACGATCAGGATTACGAGTAAAACTCCAGTTAATCTGGCATATATAATTTGTTTCTAAAACAAATAATCAAATTCAATCAATCAGACATGGGCATCCAGATCGAGTAGAAGAATTCCCATCTCTGCTGAATGCTGAACTTACATTTACCTTCGCTGTGCGGTCCACTTTTTTGGAAACGGCGTTCAAGAAAGTTTCGAATTCGCATTTCTTCCTAAGGTACGTGTAAATAGCCATAATATCGCTGAAAACAGTGGATAAATCTCTGAAGAAACTGAAATCATTGATCAAATCTTTTTTGTTTGAGGTAACTCTGGGAGCCTGTGCCAGAACGAATGTGAAGGTGCCAGATACAACACATAAATGGAGTATAGCGCAAGAAATCTAAAAAAATTGAAAGAAAGTATTTACTCAGTTATTGATAGTATAATAAGTTTTTGTCAAACCTAACTTACTCGCTGGAGCTTGCATTCAACCACTTTAAATTTACTTTCTTTTCCGTCCCACGAAAATCGATAAGGTAGAATTAGCAGATAATACAGAAAGTCAAATATGACTTTGAGGTAATGCAGACCTTCCACTTGAAAACTATTTTTGGAAGTAGTCAAAAAGTTTCCATTAATTTTCCTAAAAAAATTAGAGGAAAATGCCTCTCCATGAAATTTTCTGGCTTTCTCCATGCTCACTTCGGCAATATTGAATAACTAGCTTTCCAGCAAACTAGGCAGAACAAGCAGACTCACTTGAGTAAAATTAAAGCGTCTCGCCCAAAGTGTTGACTTCATATTGACACTACTCCACCCTTTCAATCAGCATCCAAAACCACCCATGTGAAATTACTTACGAGGAATGTAGGTACAAGGTGTCGATTTTTGCCAAATTTTACTGATCAACGCTCCCTCAATTTGGAGTAGTGTAAGTTGTAATTTACTTCGAGAGATTTTTTTCCCTTGTAGATTGTATCGGAAGTAAGAAACTCAGCAAAGGTTGGAGGAAGTGGAAATCTCTGAATCTGCGTAATACGGCAACCCCCCCAGTTAACCCCCACTTATCGTAGTTATCAGACATACTGCCTTGATCAGCATTTTTTCTGAACAAGAATTAGTTTTTAAATCCGCGTGATTTATAATTCCGATTTTAATATCGAATTTTACAATTATTTATTTGTTAGATGAAAAAGGAATGTGTCAAACCAAAATGTAGAATGTTTTTTTACTTTATTGAATCTTGTATTCCAAATAAAATTTTTATAATACGCATTAAAAAGTTTAACTACAAATGCCCTCATGTTTCATATGTTTTCTCAACATCATAATTTCAAATGTCAACTATCACCATGCCAAATTTTTCAAATTTGAATGTTGACTCAAAAATCAAGGAAAGGGTTCTATCTGCATAAGCCGAATTTATTTACATAAAATCTCAAAATTGACTTTTGAATTTTATAGTTCAGAAACAAGGTGTGCTGGTCATTGCACTTGTTGGAGTCGTCTCAAATTGAAGAAGGATGATTGTAAATGAGATAATAACCGAAAACATCTACAACAAACCAATCAAATTTCAAGAGAAAAACTCAAAATTACCTTTATATTTTTTGAAAATCTATAAGTTCACCTTCGCAACAAAGCCATAAGTAATTGTGAAACAGCCAACTCCCCTTAACCCAAGTGGGTTCTGGGAAATGTCCACAAAAATCGCAAATAATTCGGTTTCATGGTCATCACGTCCATATTCAATTATCCATTCTTTGAACTCACCAGCCTGGAAAATAAAATTATGCAAATTTGAACGTGACTAAGGTCTGGGGTAATGCTAAAAATCTTACAAATAAATTGATTTATTGATTTACCTTGCTCGCTGCTTCACATGAAATGATAAATAGGAACATGTACATAAATCCATAAAAGATTATCCTTGGCCCAGTCGTCTCGAACGTTGTAAACTGTCCAATTAAATAGACGATGTAGAAGGGTGGCGCACAAATGATTGACGCAAGAATCACTAATCCACACACTTTGTTCAGGCAACTCCCAAACTTGCAAAACCTCATGTATTTATCGATCACCTAAATCAAATTCAAATTTGACCTCGACATAAATTTATTGCTTTGTAATGTTCAATTAAAATTTAATTTAATTAATTTACCCGATCCTGATCTGGATCATGTTCCACCGCATCAATAAACAAATTTGAGGCTTGATGCACTGTCACTGCAGCCAAAACACTGAAGAGTAATGCGACGTGATTACAAATTCGGACGTAGAATGTGATAATCGTGTAAATCATTGCAAACCAGAAATCCAGACTTGCAAGAGGAGACCCATTTGAAACCGGAAATTGTCCAGGACCAGGATTTCGACTACTTTGTGCAAACAAATCCTCAAAGTCTCTTCCACCTCCCCTCCGTTTGAATGTGTAGGTGACGTAATGAGCAAACTGGAAAGAATCTTCTTGACTCCTCGAAAATTGCAGTCCATCGATAACAACAGCCATTGCTATCATTGCCAAACACATAAGCCAAGCGATAAATTTTTTCACTGTCACTTTTGTTGTCGATTTGTCCATTGTGATTTGCTTCTGCTGCATGAGAAATAATTGTGTGAAATCTTCCCGTTTCGTCCAGAAAGTGTGGAGGAGGGCGTAGTAAATGATGTAGCGACTGTAGGACACCACTCCGTGGAACATGCATCGCGGATTAGAGTAGGGAATTTGGATTGTGTACGAATAGATTCCGAGGAATGTGCTGAGAATACAGATAGTGTGGATTATGATGGGGAGGATTTTGTGGGGGAGGGAGGTGATGATTGTGTAAGTGTTTTTGGAGGAGTCATAACGGAAACGGAAAGGTGAGATGAAAAGGATGTAGAGGAAATCGATGAAGACTTCCAGCCAGAGGAGAATTCTGGATTTCATTATTTATTTCAGGGGCAAGTTGAAACACTTACTACGTGGACGAATGTACCTATACGAGCCCAAAGCTTTTTCGAGAGCGACTAATTTTGCATAAGTGGTTGTAGTTGAGAGATGGGTGGGGCAATGTCAATTTTACTTCAACTTTTTGGGCGAGACATTTTTGGTTTTATTCGAGTTGTTCTGCTTATTCAATCCAGTTGACATTGAAACTATTTCATGATTGTGACGAACATGGAGAAATGCAGAATATAAAGTGCTCAAGCATTTTCTTCATTCTTTGTCTGGAAGACTTATAAAAATTTTTGGACTACTTCCAAACCCAATATCCAGGTTTTTTCCAGAGATTTTGCGACAGTTTTCAGCGATCTCATGGCTATTTACACACCTTTTTAAGAAATTTGAGTTTAAAACTTTCTTGAACGCTGTTTCTAAGAAAGTGTCGCAAAGCGCAGAGCACAAATCGAAGGTACAAATTTATAGGTCCACAGCAGAGATGGGCATTGGAATCTAATTCTATTGAATACCCATGTCTGATCAAATAGACTAATTGGATTTTTAATCTTGGTCTTGATAACTCTATGGCTCTACTTCTGCTCCCGACCATCAATGCGATCCCACGGAGTTTGGAAGATGGGTCACCAATTGTATGAAAATTGGTCGCGTTTGGCTTCCACTACATTCCCTTTTCTAGAAGGCGTTTTAAGTAATTCACTTTTAAAGATTCCTTTCGGCTAATTGACATCTATCGTTACTATATTTTCTTACATTCAATTCTTCTCTACGTTAACCTTCCATCTCACATTTGCTGCGTTCTTACGAGTAAACGTACTTCATTTTAAGAAGTTTTTAGAAAAAACGGGGCAAATTGAAACAATTGTAAAAATAGATTTGTATCAGGAGTATTTCGATTTCAAACGATACCTTGAATGATTACGTAGGTTTAAGATATCTCGGACTTGTAATCAGTACTGTTCCGGTTTTCTGTTATTTATTGAGTGACTTCACCCAGCTTTTGAGTCAGAGAAGGGAAGGATTATTCTTCATGGCTGTATTGTTAGCGACGGCTCTCGCTGTTTATAATTTGGCAGCCCAAGCAAAGTGCTGAGGTAAATTTATATTGTTGTGCGCCAGAATTGACCATTTGGTGTAGCTAAATAATTTTTCAAAAATCGTTTGAATTTTTATTTGACAGCCTGCGGAAGTGAAGAAAATTCTTATGAACTCAAAGCAAAGGCTCCAAGGATTGTGTCAGGATCCTTCAGACTATCTTGTAATGATTAAGAATTTATCGGGGAACAAATTGGGAATATCTTGTTGTGGAAGCTTTACAATTAATTATTCATTGATTACATGGGTGGATATGAACTATTTAAACCTCTTTCCAAAATAAAAAAATAACCAATCCATAAAATATTTTTTTTGCAGATGATTACGAGCATAATTACTTTTTCAATTATTTTAATTCAGGCCGGATAAATCTAATAAACTTTCAGTCGAGGAATTTAAAATGAGCCACCCATGCTTGATTTAAACTCAAAACAAGAAAAAATGTCAACAGGAATTAATTTTAATTTAAATTTAGGAAGTACGTTTTGGCTAATGTATAGTTTGGTTGTGGGAGCAGTTTTAAATTTATTCAGCTTACTTGTGAATTCCAATAAAACAAAAGAAAAAAGAATTTCTTCCATAGGTTCGCAATGACGAAACACAAGAACCTTATGGCGGTTTCTAATATTTTCAAAAACAGTTACGATGAGAAGATTATGAATGCTTCAATGAGCAGTTTTCATATACAAGGCCTATTGTTTTTAAAAGTCCCGTTCGATATTCTGTATCACTTGCTAGTCGTTCCCTACAGATTTGCATGGGATCCAAAGACAAAGAAATTAAAATTGATTGAGTGGGGGCCGCAACGAGTAAGTTTTCAATTGAATCAATATAAATTCAAGATGATGTAGTATCAAAAAATATAATATTAATACTTTTGCGGTTTAGATTTTGTGCACTTTGTTCCATTTGGGCTTGATAACGGGCTTGCTTTGCATTTATGTGGGAGAGGTTCAAAAATTAAGTTCGAACAAAGAGGATCTACTTAAAGTGTTCAGATTTCTCCGACAGGGGACCTCTTTCATCGAAGACGTGATGGTGAGTTACATGTGCCTTTGGAAGAAGCAGGATTTTTTGAATTTCCTGGACGCCATTTCAACCAAATTGGGGCAGGGGAAGGAAATTAAATTTGAGGTAAAGTAACAAGGGAAGGGCCCCGAGTGACCCCCCTTAACCAAATATACCAGACATGCTGTCTTGATCAGCATTTTTTTCTGTATACGAATCCGTTTTCAAATCACTGCGAAAATGTCTGGACGATTTTTAATTTTAAGTTTTGAATGACAAAATTGTATACCTACAATGCATTGGGTTACAGTGATCCGAATCTAGATCGACACCAACTCACAAAATCGACATCACATTTATTTTTTCGTTTCGGCCAAAGATACGACGAACCTAATCCTACGTCTATTCCTTGTCCCCGACATTTTGGCAGTGGTTTGAAAACAGATTCTGATACAGCAAAAAATGCTGATCAAGACAGTATATCTGGTGTATGCGATGTTAGGGGGGGCACTCGGGGCCCTTTCCTTGTAAGTTTGAATTGTCTTGTGAAACTGATCTATTTTTCTGGTGGAAATTTTATTTTCACTGACTGTCTTTAAATTCCAGTGGAAATTGCTAATTTTGCAAATCGTTGGTGGATTTCTCGTCGCCGTCTTTTTCGTTTGGTTGTACATTGTTCCCTACCCTTCAATATCGTCTGTTGGTGTTTATGAAGCAGGACTTCATTTATACGAATCCTGGTTGCAAAACGTTTCCGGAACATTTCCGTTCCTTAAAAATATTTCAAACTATCCTTTCTTAATATATCCATTAAGCACTCTAGCCCTGCTTTTGAATTCATTTTCCTACATTGCCTTCTTCTCGACCAACATTTTCCATTCAATATTCATCGGATTCCTCCGGACAAATTTAATTGGCTTCAAACAATACTTACAAAAGTTAGGGGCTCACCCCGCAATGGCGACAAATGAACTTTACAAAGAATATTTGCACTTCAAGTTTAGTATCGATTCTTTAAACGAATATGCCGGATGTATCTATTTTGGACTTGTAATCTCTACGGTCCCATTATTCTGCTATCTTTTAAGCAATTTCTCAAACATGGATACAGAAACAATTTTGTTTCTGACGATTTGGAGTGCAACTTCGGTTGTGATTTATTCATTGGCTGCAGATGCTTGCTTACAGGTTTAAGATATCAATTATATCAAAGTACGCTAAAACCGTTCATTTAGGTTATCTAAAAATATTTATTTTCTCCTAACAAAAATGGTTTAGACAAGGCAGATTAAGAAGGTCCTTGTAAATTTCAAGCGTAAACTTCAAGGAATGTGCCAGGATCCATCTGACTATTTTGCTATTTTTAGTGATCTATCCTCCGGTGATGAGCTGGGAATATCTTGTGGGGGATGCTTTACAATCAATTATTCGTTGATCACCGGGGTAAAAGAGTTAACAAAAGGTCGACAAAAATTTTTATAGATCGTTTAACAAACAAATATTTTTTATTTTTTCAGATGATTACGAGCATCATAACCTTTTCAATCATTTTAATTCAGGCAAAGTAAACTCCGGAAGGTCACCTTTCTGTTTAAGTAGGTAGATTAGGGTTTTTAAAAATATGTTCCAATTTTCTTAACTACGTTTTAAGGCCAGCAAGGTGGAGTTTTGTTTATTGCCATTTGATCACCTCGTTAACAAAAGAACTCATAACCTCTAGCGATTTCTTAGTTTCATATTGTCCAATCGAATTAACCTGAAATTTTAATCTTGCGTTCAGTATTTGTCGTAAATACTTTGTGGCGTCGGAGATATTCAAACACTGAATTTCACAGCGGAATCATGTTTAAAAATAAAGAATATAGCAATTTTGAATCCCGAATAATTTCTTCCCTGTTCGTCAGTAAACAATCGACTAAAACTTCAAAAACGAGTTTTCAGGCGGAAGGCCTGCATTTCTTGAAGATTCCACTTGATCTTTTGTATTACATTTTTATATTGCCATACCGATTTTCATGGAACGAGAATGAACAAAACTTTCGGGTGATTGAATGGTGGCCGCAACGAGTAAGTTAGTTGACTGGAATGGTAAACAAAACATTTTTTTATCAAGCTAATAAACGACCAAATATTTACATTTTTTAGATTTTGTGCACATTTCTCCATCTTTGTCTCATGCTTGGATTACTCCCCTACCATCTTTCACAGATGAAGATGCTGACCTCAAATAAGGAAGATTTAGTAAAAGTGTTCCAGTTTTTCAGACAAATGACATCCTTCTTCACCGATGCAATGGTAGCCCACATGTGTTTGAGGAAGAAACATGATCTGGAAAAATTATTGGAAGTCTTGGCTGTCAAGCTTTATGCGGGAACGGAACAAAAATTTAAGGTAAATCTTGCTTTTGGAAGAATGAATGTTACACTAACAAGGGAACCGCCCGAGGTGCCCCCCCCCCCCCTAATCGCATATACCAG
>JAHZMX010004149.1:0-15606 GCA_027743895.1 Seira musarum
ACAGGAGGACAGACGGACAGACGGACAGACGGTCACATCATTCTCAATACTAGCTTCGCAAGCTCAGCTACGTAATAACTCACGTAGAAAGTCTGCTGTTTTGCTATAAAATATCTTTAATCGCATCCTTACCTTGACTAGGTTCATCTCGTATCGTGCTGCTATTGCAGATACGCATCTTATCATTCGATTCATTCCTTATCGATTTGAAATGAAATTGTCGTAAACAAGCTATGTTAAGTAAGTTCAGGATAGCAGGATAGGAGCGAGTGGCTTGGCTTGCAAAAAAAAAACTGCTAGTAAGAAAACAGCATAAGTATTTTTTATGGACCAGTGATGACTTTAAACCGAAGTTAATCTTCTCATTTTTTTCTGCGAAAACAGACTACCTCAATCCGGATCAGGTTCTCAGTAGCTTAATCTTAATCGTGATCACGACATCCACTCACTACTTCACCGTCATCACAACTCCAGTCAGACATACCAATACATACATTTATTGAAACGGGATATCGATGCGAAAATGAAATTTGAACTAGTTCACTAGAGTTAGCCAAAATGTCTGGAAAACTTCTTTAGATAATTTTAACATAATTATGATGACATTCAGTCAGAGTTTAGAATGAAGCCTTTAAAAATGCACGTGTCATGTCATTTCAATTAAATTTACAAAGTTGAATTGTCTTCTTAGTGAGTCGCGATTTGTGGTGGATTAAAGATGAGTGGCATGACTTCATTGCCTTACATTAGAGAGAAGGAAGATGTCATGTACTAATTAAAGTTCATAAACCTCCTTTTTTATCCAGAACGAAAAAAGTGTTGATGACAACCATATTATTATACATTCATGGTATCACCTACATAAACGAAAGAATCTGTCCTTGGCGAACAAAAAGAGCATCCAACAGGAGAAAAGACACTACATTAGTTACACAGATTTGTAAAAATAGTTGTGCGATGAGAACGTTTTAGTGGCCTTTGTTCTACGTGTATTGCTGATGCAGTATCAAATCTGGCGCATTACAAAAATTTTTGTTAGGTCATATCCACGTGAGGAAACAAATCTATAAGCTCGTCAATGATAGAAAAAGTTGTGAAAATTGTCACACCCTCGCCAGACGAAATCAAGGCGATGCGAACGATTTCCTTTTCTCTGTCCTCAACCGTTTAGTTTTGTGATATACGCTAGCTGACATGACCAACTTGTTTAAAATACATGTAACAATGTTTCAACATCGTCATCGTAATCACCATCATCTGCATCTCCTTTTTTTAAATTTTTAATCAGCAGAATGGAAGCGCCACTCAGGCTGCTATTGCTGATTCAATTCAAGTGATTCGGCTTCCATTTCGCTTTTGTTTTGCTTCTCTTTGATTTTGACGTATGAAATAAAATTGAATGTCAAGGAAGGATTCGTGAGGAAGAAAAGAAAAGAACACTATACATCACCACCAAATACGTCAGCTAGAGATTTCTTTACTCTTCTTTCTTCTTCAGAAAACGTAGGCATCACATCACTCAACTAGTATAGGAGGAAAGATCACTTTGGCCAAGCGATGCAAACAAATAAGAGCTTCACAATACCTTCAAATGTTACCCAGATATTCCCAACTGGGAAGCAAATTACATACTTGAATGTGGGAAACTTATCATTTTTGATTTTATATTTGCCTATTCCTACATATTTCATGACCCACAAAACCCGTCGGGATGCTGCTCGTTAAAACCCAGTGTGGTTTTTCTATTGCCCACTTGCCCGTGTAATTACCCATTAACATGCCTGCGTGGCCCAATGTTCCATGGAGCAAGCAAAGCAGCAGGAGTCACTTCAAAGTGCATATTGGTATCGGTGAAATATGTAGTTTTCCAAAAAGATGAGTAATCTTGTAAACACACATTTTGACAAGAGGAGAGAACCATGAAGAAACTCTTTTCAACTTGAAGAAGAAAAAGTAAGCCATGACTTTTTTAGAGCTGTCTTGTCAATCTCCTTGTTCAAACATGATATGCTTTAAAGTAAACAATGGGAAAAGAAATGACAGATTATTTGAGCATCTACATCTTCACTTACTTCATTTTTTCTAAAGGCTAACGTACTCTTCATACCCTCACTGCAATTTTAAATTTTGTGCATGAATCCAAATATTATTAATTTAATTAATTTTTTATGACGGTGCGGTGATGGTATGGAGCAGGAAGGAATGCAAGTCATCCTCATCATAATATCCTTGTTCATTAGCAGAAACATGATAAATAGGTATGATTCTTTAAAAATGGTTTGATGGAGCCGTAAACATTAAAGTTGCAGAAGCGTTGGTAAATACGTAGCTGATTGTAAAATAAGGTGTATATTTTATTTAAAAAACAATTGTGTCCAAGTTCCACCGTCCCAAAAAATCAAAACAGGAAAGTTTTATAGAAATTATTATAAATAAACGCATTTGGAATTTAAGTATATGGACAAAGCAACGGACAGAAATGGACATAATGATTGTACAAGAAAGCGTATTATTATGCACTTAGACTTAATAATAACGCTCATAAAATTAAAATTCTAAATGTTTTTGCTGGAGTGCAAAACTAATAGAATTACAGAGAGCTTATTATACATGTATTTTTTGATTAGTGGACAGTGAAATGAAATGAAGTTGGATGAACACGTTCAAGTCTGGAGGACAAATCATTACACGTGCAGTACTAAGACTAACACAAACTTTAATACCATAGAGCTGATGTAGTATAAACAAAAAAAAGATGAAACAGGGGCAGTAATAAAGCATAAATCTGTTTACTTAAATCAAATTGAGATGTAATGCGATGTGAAGGATGGTGATGAAGTTTTTGAAGACTGAAATTCATGTTTTGCAAATTCCGTCAGCAGAGCAACAGACTTACGAAATTAGGAATTGGAACGTGCCATATGGTTTTATGAGATATTCTATTTTTAAACATCATCCAGACTGCAAAGCACAGCATAATATATGAAAAAAAGCAAACATAATTTAGACAGAGAAGATAATTAAAGTTCATATCACAACTTCCAGAAAAGTTTTGGGCAAATACTTTCGGTCTGGTTTTGTTCAAGTTTCATGTTCCACCATTTCCCCAGATTATGATAAACCATTGAAGGTGGAGGCTTCCCCGACGATAATGTATCCACATAGTTCTTCACGTACTTGCAGAGGTCACACCATCCCTGCCACCCTTCACCCATACGTACTTCGTACCTCCTTCGCCATTCAAAATATTTCCTGTATTCTCCATGTTCATTTCCAACCTTCTTTAGAAATTGGACGAGTTCTTGAGGCGATTGAAAATCCCTAGAATCAATATACGATCCTGGTGGCGCAACAAAACTGTAATTACCGGCGGCAGCAAAATAAAATTTGTACTCTGTGGCAAGCTTCCGCCAAAACTGGCTTTGGTTACAAATATTATTAGGGGATCCACGGGAACAAACCCGAACACCACATGAACCGTATATGTCGATATCACTCTTGATTTTTTTTACAATTTCTTCCCTCTTTGAGCTAGTGGAACAATGGGAAATGACGCCAGTGAATAATTTCGATTTGCCTGCAATCCACTGGTCTAAGGTCATGTTTCCAATTATGATATCATCGTTATATTCCAAAGGCTTTTCTAGTTCTACTGTGAAGCCATATGGGGCAAAGATATCGGAATCGAGACGGTATGACATTGTCAGATTGAAAAGATTATTGAAAGCGTTTAGGTTATTGGAGTGTCGAGGAGATTCTTTACTGAAGAGAACCCATAACTGCTCTGGGCTTCTTGAAGGCGGCAAGTCTTTCCTGTCATGAAAATGCAAATGAATTTTTATTTTCTTCAGTCTTCGACGTACAATATATGCATACAATATATAGGTACTTATGCAACTCTTACAAATCCAGGTTCCGAAAATAGTGGAAAAATACAACAGCGGTTGCCTCCTTCAACCGCATCCTGTCGAAAGTGATGTCTACCTCATCACAGCATGAGGGATCCCATCGTTTCCCTGCATAGACTGATCTGTTGATGAACTCTAGCTTAACTGTGTAGTAACCGGACCACATGAGAATTACCGGCTTTTTACCCCAAGTTTTATTCCCACCCACTATCACAAACGGAATATCGGAATTTTCATTGCCATCATGACGTGTATACAAAGTGGAATTAGAATTGTACGGTCTAGGACTTGGTTCAAAATTAATCGGAGTGAAGCCGACACTTTTCAGGTACCAAACCCAGAGGAAAAAGAGTAAAACACAAGTACTTATGCAAAAACACGAGAATTCTTTCCCAGTCCTTGGTTGGCATGTGGTTACCGTTACTGACAGCATGTCTACCTTTGAAAATGAACACTTTCTTTCTTTCTTTGCAACTTTTATTGCAAAAAATGCGTAATTCAGACATGAATGATGTCAGGAGCACAATCGCGATTAGGATACTGTATTCATTTTGTCGCAGGATATTGATTGCTTATCGAAAAAAGCGATATGCCAAAAGTCAAAATACACTCCTCATTTCACTTCCACAATGTCGAGAGATCGAATTGGAAGTATGAACACCTGTATTTAACATTGTACTCATTTCATATCATTATTTACACTGAATACAAAACTAAATGTTATCTTTTTTTACTACGATTGTAATTTTAATTGCTCGGAAGAGAAAACATACACGAATGGCAGATTTCCAAGTTCCAACGGGGAATCAGCTCAGTATATTTAACATTGTAAATGAATTTAAATCTTGACAAGGGAACGGCGAAGTTAAGTATTATTCCCAAGTTTTTGGTAGACCTTAAAGTAGTGCTTTTACCATAAATATCAAGCAACATATTTGTGGAATGCCATTTTTCTAAAATCCTCTAAAATGGAAAACGTCTTTCACCAGCTCTTTGACTTATGTACTTAAGCCTTACGTTTAATTCATCAGTAAAGGTTAATAGGATACCTCTAATTTTCCTAGGGGTTTAAAAAAATCCAATCACGTTTCATACAAAGTAGATGACAATTGGACACTAATATTTTGGGAGAAAATTGTATTTTTCATGACCTAACAATGACTTATAACAAAATAAAAGTGTGAAAATAGTCAACCTTACAGTTCCCTTGTGATTAAATTAGAAATCAGAAGCTGATTAAACGATTAGATTACAAAAATATTCGACATGTATTTCCCGCTAACGCCGCGACAAAACTGACAATGGTATTGACATAGGTATTCTGTTCTGTAAGGCTTAGAAATGATAGGATTACACCCAAATAGAACCGAACTGATATGGATGAACTTATAAGTAAATACCACCATCGTATAAGTTAGATTAATTTTCATAAAAAACAAAATGATGATAAACCATAATTCCATTCAGATACTGGTTTGGACTGGCGCTTTACTTTATCATCGGCGTTTCTCGGGAGAAAAATGATGAGTGGCGACAAAAAGATTTCCATATATTTCATTTAGACTCACAATCGGTTGAACCAGCTCAGGCTAAGAAAATAGGAAAAGTGCTGGTTCATTACGAATAATTTGTTATGAGAAAAGAATCTGCTGAAACAAAAAAAATCGCCATTTACTCATTCTCACAATTGCAGTCTACAGTCATATTAAAATGAGGAAATAACATTAAAAATTAGCAAGATTACTGTCAGCCAACCAATAGTAAACTCCGTGTGTGTCAATACTCCTTTAATTCTCAACTACGTATACCTATAACAATTCCTACAGTTTTATTCACAATGTTTGCCTTTGGATTGTTTTATTGAATCAATGACAAAATTTTATTATTATGAGCTCATTTGTGAATTGGGAAACTTGATACGTTTGTTATTTTTCTTTGGCAAGGATTTCTGAAATGAAATCAGCGGATTACATCATCACCACCAAAACTGCTCGAATTCCATTTTAAATTAATTCTAACTTGGATAGAACAAAGGAGGAGTGATAAGGATAATGCTAAACAATAGAATTTGTTCGTTTTATGTTTCCCTTGTTTTATTCCGTCTGGAATGGATTGGGTATCAAGCATGGAATGGAGTAGATTTCATTGCTTTGCAAAGTAAAATTCTAATGATGGCATCAATAGTGATGATGATGATGATAAACAGAACAAAGCAGACAGACGTCATGTCCTATAGACCGGTTGTTAGTTATTTTATTTCATTGCATTTTCAACATTTCAACTGAAAACTTTGCGAATTACCTACTCTCTACTTTTTTTCGCATTTGATTTAATTAGGTCAACTTTGTTTCCACGTGCGACCATCTGGAAAAAAATTGAAAGGGGAAAATGCTTATCCAAACCAAGCATTTCCTTTTTCCGCTTCATGGGCAAAGAAATACTTAAATATACTTGCAAAAAAAGGAGAACCGTAAAAATGAAAGAGGATGTGAAAATTTTTTTAAAATCCCCTGTTCCCAGTTCTCATCCGGAACGGGACCTGTAGCAGAAACAGGATGACACGTGTGACCAGTGACTAGTGACCGTATACTTTAGGGTCCCTGCAGTCCACAATAGTTCCAGACCGACTGAACCTACTTCCGGTTTTATGCACATGAGCGGATGTTTACATTCATAAGAAAAAAGAAAAATTAACGGCCATCAAGCCTCGAGATAGGAATGACACGATTGTCCTTCCAAATAAAAAAAGCCAAGCAATTTTCTTTACGTCAGCAGCAAACCCAAATCATTTTCCACGAAGAAGAAGTAGATGTGATGAATATATGGGCTATTATTCTATATGATTACAGGTGATTATACCTGTTCCTTTTCTTATTATTGCATAGCAATAGCAATAGCAATGGCAATTCATCATGAATTACAAACACAAAACACGTTTGCATGACCATCTTTCTTTCTCTCTCACTCACTCCCCTCGACTCATTCTGAATTGCATGGTCCAACAAAAATCCTATTCATATTTAGTTTTCCTCGGTAAAAAGGGGCAGCTCCTCTGCATCCGCCAATGGGATCACAATGATATTTCAATGTCAAAGGCAAAAAATATATTTTTTCTGTAGGAAAGATTCCATATAGTCTGGTGTGGTCTGGAATGGAGTCTCCATCTCCGTCTCCCCGTCTACCTTTAGCATACACGACATAACATTAGCGTCGGGCTGATAGAAGCTAAGCCGGCTTTCTTTTTCACCTCGTGCAACTTTTTTTAAAGGAAAATCACAAGTCTTCAGCTAAGGTTTCATGCACAATCCCTTGCAATAGCTCTAACCTTGATTCTACTTTCATCTCAATTTTTCTTAGTCTACTCTACAGCAGGAGGGAACAAATGTTATACAGTTTCTGGATGATTTTTAACGCGCATTGTTTTGACTAACATTATGAAATTCCTCCAGACGCAGACAAGATTTATGAATTACATTAGAAGTTTAGCCGTAAACTATAAATCCCTATCCTTAATCTCAGCCTTCCCTAAAGAATTAGATTATGCATGCACCTTAATGGAAATGTTACCAAAGGTTCACGAGGAACGTTTTCATTCATCATACAGTCTTCCTGGCTTTGCAGTGAAAAAAGATGTTTTAATTTCATTCCCTGAATCCCGAATTACATGAACCCAACATAACAACATGAACATGAGGATGAAAATTATACCTTTTTCCTAGAAAGAAATATTCCTGTCTCCTGCAGTCGGAAAGGGAGATTTCTTCTTCATTTCATTTCATTAGTCTGCAAATAATATAAATTTGCATGGGTAGGTAGTACACAGGTGTGAAGTGAAAAGCTCCTTTAAAAATACCGACCTATTATCGATTTTCCAATGCATAATAAAAAATATTAAAAAGTGGGAATAAACAAGTTTTACGGGATGAGTCATGTCTCTGTTTAGAAAATAAATACACTTGTTTTATCTCATTCTTTTCTAGCAAAGATCAAGTAAAAAAACGATGCACCTGAACGAATACAAATTATTATTGAGGGTGAAAATAATGCTTTATGTAGACAATCGTATTTCTGTCAATCCATCGTTCGCAGAAAGAAATGTTATGATATGACGATAATTTAAAAACACTTAATTTATCTTTTTTTTTGCAATTCTGCAAATTATTTTTTAAATGCAGGATTGGATTGAGTCATTCTAAGATCGTCATGGAAAGTCATAGTTGTGATGATATCGCTGTTTGCTTAAAGTATATTTCAAGCAAGATCAAGTAAAAATGTCCGAATGAGATCATCACCATTCTTGTTTTAGAAAAAGCTAATCTATTTTTTATTGCAGAAAAGTGAACATGCCCATCATGATGATGATGGTGATCAACATTACCATAAATATTTCATATTTGTATCATGACCATACTTTAATAACGAAATGTTGTGGTGATTACGAAAGTATTGAAGTTACCCATGTATCGTATCGTATCCGATCATACTTATCCCCATGAAGTGAACTACTTTCCTGCAGACGCCACAATGTCTGGTTTCGTTTTGCACTTTGTACTTACTTGCATGCCCATACGTGCATTACAAATGATGATGAGTGAGATAACGCCGAAGGCGAAATGGACTTTTTTCTCGAAAGAGGGTCGTTCTTTTTTTGTTGGATTTGCAGCATCAGCGTCATGCATCACAATCACAATGTCGGTGTAGTTACTATGCACTTTTTGCATTACATTTTTCATTTCTTTCAGTCAATTTTTACATTACGTCTTAGATATAAGCACCATGCATTGTCATCAGGCCAGGCATCATGATAACCCAGCTTCGTGACAAAAAAAGAGCCGCGTCTGACTTGATGACTTCGAAGTACTTCTCCCATGATCTCTCCAACTGGCCTCGGAAATGAGGCCCAAAATGATGGGTTAACGAGAAAAACAATTATGACCTTTATTGAGTTTCAACAATTTCTCATCTCATACGGCATGTCATAATAGGTATGTTCCATCGCTTCTGGATATTATAGTATCGGAAATGACATGACCAGTATCGAGTGTAATCAGTTTCCCAGTTCGGATGAATACCATGAGTTGCTTCAGTTATAAAGTTACTAGGAAAAAGGAGAAGTCCGAGTAAGTACTGCACATATCAATTGGATGAGTGGAGTGGAGGGAGAGCCACAATCAAATTTCTTTCTGGGTCCTATTAAATGTAACACAATGAGAGAGAACTAACTCGTTTCCTGGTACCTGAGCTGAGGCCATAGTTCAGCTCTTTTTACGAATCCGCTTTCCTTCCCCGTTTGATTAATTGGTAATTTTACATCCATGCCATTCCTCATAATTTACCTCAAATTAAAATCCCTGAAACAAGTTTTGATCTTGACCTTGGCTTTGACTAACGAGATATTATGAGGAAAGTAAGTGATAAGTAAGTAGTGTTATTCATCCATTTCATATGGTTTCTAATTGTCCATTCCCATGGTCTTGTCTTGTTTCATTTTTAATCGGCTTAAATTACTTGTAAGTATATGTCTTGGGTTGTAGCAGCCAACCAGTCTGGCTTCGCTACGCCATATAATTCAAAATCATATTCTCATCATAATCATTTTATGATCTTGAATTGAATGATGTAATTATGCATTATTTCCAGACGCTGTCAAGATCTCCTGATATGAGAAATCAATTAAGGCTGCAACTCCTCCAAATAAACTGAGAAAATTTTTTTGCGAACGTGTTTACTAGACGGTAAGTACTTAAAGTAAATAGGCTTTCCCAAAGAAAGAAATGATTGGGGCGAACATTCCGGGATCGGGGCGAACTTGAAAATTTGGTCGCCGTATTCCCTAGCTCCGGGAAATGGGCGAACATTCGCCCCAAGTCTCATTATGGTCGCCTTGTGCCTCGTTCCAGAATAAATAAAACTGTAACAAAGGCGCATGCAGTGACAAAGAGGCATATTTTTAGATTTTTTTAGGGAAGAACCACGAATGAATGAAAAGAAAAAAGTTGAACCAAAGTCATTCAATGAGTCCAGTTAGCAGGTACTAAAACTGAATGATTAGAGACAATAACGCATGTTGTAGGAAGACAAAGCCGCGAATTTCTCCAAATGGCTTCAGTTGCAATAAAGAATTGATTAGAAGAGAGGAATCCCATAAACTTCAATGCCAGACAATTTTTCTGCATTGGTTTCGTTAAATCCATCAACTCTCGTTTTAAGTAGAAAATATATAAAAGATTTGACTACGTTATTGATTAAATTATTTTATGACTTCATGAAAGCCAACAAAGTATACGCGTCATTACCATACCTTTCGAGGAAGCGACAATTCATTCCGTTACTTGTACACGCTCCGTATTCCGAAAGGAATACCTATACATGCGCAAACATGTAATTGCATTCTGCGTTGAGAGAAAAAAGTACGAATTCCCGTCTGAATGCCACCCCGACTTACTATAGAACAAAAGATAAAACGAGGCAGAAAGATGAAGTGCAAGAACTCATTACAGAAAGAAGATTAAACAATTATAATTCATGATGACTAACATGCGCTTGTATGCAGTTAATGCTATTGGCGATTAAAATTGTATACAATATTCATGAAGTCTTGAAAGCTTAGATTTGGTTATGGTTCGCCGATTTCCCCGTTGAGTACTTTTATTTTGAAAATATGTTTGCCGCTGTCCCGGTTCGCCTGGTTCCCCGAATGTTCGCCCGAATATACCCTCCCATTTCCCAAACTTGTCCAGTGTCAATCAAAACACAAGTGTTGCATAAAGACCTCATCGTCAGTTTTTTTCCTTCAGTTCGAATTCCCCTAGACCAAGTTGAGTGGAATGAATGTTTGCATAATGCATTCTTAAACATTTGGTTTGCTCATTACGTAAAACAGACCAGTGACCACCGTGACAGGATTCAGATAAGCCGAACATAAAAGACTGGCAATCAATTGACTTTGAGCAGAGGGAATTACTTCTTAAAAAGAAGCTAGAAGCTAGTGCTAATGTCATTCAAGGTGATGCCATATTGAAAAAAAATATATATATTGAAAAGGAAGAAGCGTGAACCTGATCACGTATATCGGAATGGCATTCCAATTTTTACAGTGAAAATAAAAATGAAGATGTTGGGACTGACGCTAGAGAGACCTTAACGAATGGATGAACTGAATCAGTCATGTCCAAGTTTTTCTTGTTTGACTAGACCAGACCAGACTGGACCAACCAACTACAATTTACAGGAAATAGTTGCGAGGGGAGAAATCTTTTTGTGCAATAACGTTCACCTTATTGTTAGTCCTTAAGAAAGTTCTTAAAATAGTAACCCCTGAGCCTTCCCACAGAAAAGTCAAGCAATTACTTTCGTATTTATTTCATTCCATGAAACTTACTTATTCATCTCGTTGGATAATTTTCATAGGATATAAGATGAAACTGGCACAGAAAAAAATATGTGTAATCTTCGAAATCACCATTCACGATCAGTAATTTCTGCGGTGACATCGAGAACCAAGACAGGGGCTGCGGAGCCGGAATATCTCTTGCTACTACAATTAGTTAAAGCATCCAAATTACACGGATACATGACGGAGTAGTTCCTGTGGTTATTACTATTAAATCCCACTTACATCCTGATTTAAAATGGGAACTATCATAGAAAGCATGGGTTGTGAATCTAAATTTAGATTTTCATTTCCACAAAAGAGGCAATGAAGCTAATTGAGTTCCGAGTAAAGCCATTAGAATGATGTGATGTTGTTCGTAAGTCAACTTATCAAATGAGACAAGTGAAAATAAATGATGTAAACGCCCACACATTTTGTTGCAATCAGTGAGCTAAAAACTAAACCTAAAGTCTGTTTGTTCAACCTGGAAAAAAGGATAAACTTAACCTACGGTCATCCAATTCATGTTGATGGGAATTTTCGTCCTCACTTGGAGTACTTAAGTCTCATACACTACAGCTGTTTCAGGAATATAAAAAGCCCACCCACGCACCAATCACTTAATCCAATTCCAGTGGCACAATTGCCTTTTGATCTTCAAAGCATCTTCAATGGTTTGGCTACACTTCAATTGTCCAGAGAGTATAACTTCGCTGATTACACAAAAATATGATGTATTGAATGGTTAGGTCGGGGTGATGAAAATTCATAATTTGATTTAAGCATAAAGCATTTGGATCCACAAAGTTCTCAACAACATCACGACTATACCAACGCCATATGAATCTTTCGATGAGGAAATCCAAAATGGTTAGGTTCCGGGTAACGCATTGGCATAATAGTCATTGATGAGTTACCCGGAAACTTGAGTGAAGAGGAAATTGAATGAAAAAAAAATTGGAACAAGAATAAGGGAGAGGTCCATTTTCGAAACGTATTTTTTAGCGACGACAGTTGAACATATATCGAAACGTCACATTCTTTTTATTAGATTTGCTCATTTTAAGGACATTTGAGGTAATGACAAAATCACGCACTTAAACAATCTAAATTCGACATAAAATTTGCACGGTCCTATTTTGCAGGTTACGCAATTAATACATTACTTAAATGTGGTTGCCATAAATAGTTTCAGAGCAAAAAGATGTCAAAACATATATGTACATGCATGCATTGATTTATCTGTATATTCATTAATCGTTAAGCTTTAACTGTTTTTAGTCCAGAAATAAAATTAAGATAAAAAATGTTGGTCTCACTCGTCAGGCTAGCTAAACACCGAAGAAGAAAAAGAGACGAGAAATGTCATAAGAAAGCCAAGTCAACGAATCATTCATAAGAATTTACTTGTAAGTAACAGAACATGCATATTTAATTGATTTTAAAAAAGTAGGCTTGCAAAAATTATGTAATTTAAATAGTCAATTTTGTAAAGTGAACAACATAGTAAATTAGAAAATCGAAGGACAAAAGAACATTTCGGCATTCTTATTAAATTCTTCGTACCATTTTAGGATTACCATTGAACGCTTAGGACGATAAATAAGCATCACATGAAAAAATAAATAAAATGTACAGTGTAATTAATTATAATTGTAGTCTTTACTTTGTTTGTGCCAGGCGCATGTTATAATTCGTGGTTTTAATTTAATACTAATTTCTGTTTTGTGAGGCTTTCATATCTGATTGTCCTGCTTCTAGCATGCTTTTTAAATACAAGTAATGCTCTAGCGTACGTATTTTATCGGCGAGTTTCTTACCTACTAGTTCAGAAAATTTTAACTAACAAATATTACAAATCGAAAAGATAAATTATTTCCAATGAGTCATTATTCTGAACTTTTACCAATTCGAATACATATACTAATATAAAAGCATCCATAAGTATATAATTTGGATGCGGAGCTTTCCAAACAAGTAGGAACCAGTTCCTCTGACGCCACTGGCGCCTCATGGCCATGACATATCCGAAGCTAAAATAAGAGCTCTACAACGAAGAAAATGAATGCTATCGAAATAAAAGCGAGCCAAATTTTAAAACTTCTTAGAATTTTCCCATACATGGACAAAGCCTCAACTTTTTCCGTATCATCCTCTGCAAAATGTGTGGGACTAATAACTCTCCGCCTGTCCTGAACTCGTCTCGAATGTAAAATTGCAGCGGCTTCTTGTAACCATCTATACCCAATTCCGGATTCCATCACTTTCTGAAATGCTCCGGAGGATTTAGCACTCTGTGGCGATGTGAATGCATAAAAGAAGGGCCCCATTTCAATCATTTCCTTTCCAACGTGGCATCTGAAACCATCATTCCACCTATTCATGTAGATAATATGCTCATTCAATTTTTCCACGAGGGATAGAATCATAGGCCACGTATGAATTTGACTGAATTTCTTGTCTTCATCGCCAAATGCCATTTTGTCATAAAATGATTTGGAGTTGTGACCTACGGCTGTGGCGGTCTTCAAGAGATCAATGAACGCAAGGATAGAAGGAGTAATGTATGAAGATTGATTTAAACTCTTCTGAAGAATTTTATTGAGCTGGATAATGCCAATTGGGTGGGCGTAGAGTAGGGTCACATTTCTCCGCTGCAATTGGAAAACATCAGAAAGAGTCTCGTCATCCAAGGGACCTATGAGAGCGCTTGTCACTGACCCTGTGTAGTAGTTGATGAGAACGCCTGAGAGAAAAAGCCAGAGGACAAGAAGTTTTGACCTTTCCAACGAACGGTTCATTTTCAAGGCAGGGCATGTAAGGAGGGATGAAGTTACAAAAACTTCAAATTTGAATGTGACCTTTTCCTCACTAATGTTGAAGCCAATGAGGGAACTTATCATTGCAATGGAAATGATTAGGCATATCCCGGAAGAAACATCGAAAATATTTTTGAAGTAGCCTATTCGGTCCCATTTTTTCTTTGTCACGTCACAAAAAACAAAATTATATGAAATAGAAGGAATTTGAATGAATAGAGGACGGGAATGATAGTTATATTGATTCCATAAGCGGAGGGATCTTCGCTCTTCGAAATCGTTTTGCTGAATATCTGGCAGGACTCTGACTTTAAGACTGTTCTCATACGAAATATTGAGCTTGACACGGTCAGCATATGAAATCAAGGAGTAGTTCAATGAATCTGCAATAATTTTCGACAAAATTATCACCGGCCCTCGAATTGGAGGTGTAATTACTCTTCCTCTCATGGTCCTTGAGTAAAAGTCTCTGAGTTTTGGGTATTGTCGTAAGGTTAGTGCTATTTCATATTGAGCTGTTCCGTAATAGTCAAGAAAAAGATTTTGGGATCGAGCAATATCCATACTCAAAAGTAAAATTAAAATGAACATGCTTCTAATTACAAATGGATGAAGCAACTCACAAAATTCTACCATTTGGCAATTTTTCACTTCTAAACTTTAGAAAATGTCAAGGCAATAGGTTTATTGCGGAACTCAAACAATTGTACTTTTATGATGGAAGGTCACGATGATACAAGTGGGAAAATGTGAACTACATATATACATCTTGTCATCTATATTAAACTACAATATTGAACAAAATGTTTTAAAAAACAAACAAATTATGTGTGTCTCTATATATTATTTCCTCTGATGTATGTTAGAGTCCAAACCCTTAATTTCTGCATCAAACCAGTCTTAATTGACCAAATACACAAAGTTCAAAGTTTAAAAAGAAGGATATTGTTTTCCAACCAATTACACAGGAAAATACTTATCAGATCACAATCTTCACAGCAGGCTTGGTTTTCGTATTTACGAACTATATGATCATGATCATGATCGCCTCTTTTGGTGATCGTTATCGATCAAACGGTAATGACTAATACTAGTCCATCTTCTACGAGCATGTGCACAATTGATATTTATTCACCTAGTAAACTATCACGAACCAGCTGGAAAGTAATAATAACCATTCAATGCGTATTTTTGAGAAGCGGCGGAACCCTTAGGATGAATGCAATCATGGTTTATGTCGCTGTAATTGTATTTGTATTGGACTTATTCAAATGTTTCACAATTTCAAGCAACAACAAATTCGCAACATTTACAAATTACAACACTATTACAGCATTTCGGTAGATTTCAATTTCGTTAGAGCAGAGAAAATTCTGATTGCTAAGTATTGCCCTGATTCGTCATATTAATTAACTAGTGAATCCCCTCAGTTCTACGAACTGAATATTGGCAAAGAACGCCAATTGCCAAAAATAAAGTGCAACCACAGGAATAAATTCCTATG
>JAHZMX010004150.1:0-11014 GCA_027743895.1 Seira musarum
TACAAATAAAAGGTCCAAAAGAATTTACTGCGTTTAATCACGATGATTTCAAGTCATACCACCCACATGTGAAACTTTTTGCCTATCAGCAGAAACAAAACTATTAAAAGTTTTTTGTACGTAAGGCGGCCAACGTCTTGTCAACATATTCTTCATAATGTATTAGTCCATCATCTTTGTTCGTTGCGAAGTTGATCATCTCATCAGCTTCCTCTGGGGTAAACGGTTCCCCTTCTCGGCTAATAACGTCTCTTAACTTGTTGGGGTCAATAGTACCTTTCTTCTCCCGGTCTAATTTGAGAAATAGTTTCATCATTTCCTCTTTGCTGTGCTGTTGATACCTAAATCATAAAATAGTTCTTTAATTTCACTGCCAATATTTCTCCCAGAAACAGAAAGAAAACCTGCATGTCGTTTACATACTTTGCCCCCTCGATGATGATAAACGTAATATGCCTAGAAAATGTGACATAAGTTTGATTATAACAAGTGCAGTAAATTGCTTGCAAAAAAAACTGACCAAACTTCAATAAAAACCTGATTATCTATCTGGAAAGGAGGAGGATGCAAAAATTGACTTACTTGACAAACGAGGAAAACTTGACTTGTCCCTTTGTTGATGGTTCTTCCACAGCCCCGATTATTTCCTGTACTTCAGCTTCAGTGGGACAGAGATCTTGGAAATAAAAAAGGTTTGGAGCTTCAGTGCATCAGCCTGTTTTATTTAAAGTAATTATTTCCATCTTGGCCAACGTCATGTCATTGCATGGACAGGCAATATTGAAGAAATCAAAATGGTTTTTGCTGACGAGATAGATTAAGTTTCTATACTTTTGTAATTAATGTGGGCAACGGCCGACTTTGAGAGATTTTCATTTTTGATCAATCAGCAGCAATTTGCAAAATATAAGCACTTTACTGCCTTGCTATATTTTGTTCATTTAAAAAAAAAAAACAATCTTCTTAATTTCTTCGAAAAATTACGATCATCATCAGTACATTCGACAGACTCCTTCTTTATTGATGAATTCAATTGGAATCAACACAAGACTGAATAAATTATTTTTATTCCAACCCATGTAAATAAATTCAACTCTGGACAGCCAAAGTCCAATATTCCTTTGACATAGGTCACATTGTGAAAGTCGTAACTATCAGCCAATAAGTAGCATATTTATAAGCATAAATTAGCATACTCATTAAATGACTTCGACGGTGGCCCTATTTCTGCTGATTTGGCGAAACTGATAATACAATTTATACTATACAATTACATTTGGATTAACGAACCTAAAGCCCTGACCATTGTTCCAACTTCCCGTACGTCAACGATCTTTGTTTTCTGCGCGTCAAATACATCAAAGACTTTTGCAACTCTGCGCTCAATTTCCGCTTGAGCTGGATCAGTGGAGTAGATAAATGGAACATCGTCTTTCAAATCATGACCGGGTGCTATAGATTTCGCTCCTCTCATGTTTTTCGCCATGATTCACGACGTTACGTTTTTAATATTGAGTCTGGTCCTCAGAATAAATAATCGGGCAAATTCCAATTTGGATTGAATCAATCAATCAATACCACACAAGACTTCTATACTCAGTTCAGTCAGATCAGATTAAAAGAATGATAAATGATGTTCTGGAAGACGGTTTAATATAAAACTGATCAAGCCCAGCCCTTCGTCATGTCATGCCACCACTACCACCATCACCGTCCGATTGTCAATGATCATGATCATCAGTTCATTGAAGTGAGAGAGCTGATAAACGATGTAAAAAATGATGATGAAAGCGGAGTGAAAATGAGAATCGACCAAATAAAATAATGTAGCTTAGAGACTGGTCTCTTCTTCTCATAAACTCAGTTCGCTCTTGAACAAAGACTTTCACATTTGTGTTGAGGGACCCTTTGAGCCATCTATGAATAACTGGTTTGACTTCATCCAAAGATTTCATTCTTGTTATTATTGATTAAAAAGTTCTATTATTCTATTGCATTGTATTTAGGTTTGTGTAAACAAAACATACACATATTCCTCATTCCACATTATCCACATTGTGCAATATTTGAGATATACACCCTTTTGACTTTACACTTTTGAGCAAAATTTAATGAGTTTTCTTAATTCCCTAATTAAAACACAACTGTACAGCCAAAGTTGAAGAGGACTGCGGACTTGGTTGGTTGAATTTTAATTCTACGCACTGAAAGATCTGAAGGAATTCTAAGTGTGTTTAGGTACAGGTTTGTGTGCGAAAAATTATTTCATGTAGATGTGAGTGTGAACTTATCGCAGTTTCAAATTTTCATTTTAGAAAAGATTTAAGGAATTTATATACATTGAGACACCAAGTATTAAGCTATTTAATTTAATTGTGAGGTAAATTGCATGGTGGCAGAATTAGGACCTTAGATTTACCATAGATCTAGTTGTGTGTATACGTGTACCCTTGATATAAGTATAAGTTAGGCTGGAGTAAAAATCTCAACGTGCAATAAATAAATAATTAGGTACCATACTGGTGTTGGATTCCCAGAGTCAACCACATCAATTCCACACTTCATCTGTTGTGTATCTTCAAATATGAATTCGGCAATAATAGCATCTCGTTATCCGAATCAGGACAGTAGCAAGTTTCCCTGACTAACGAGGATCTTGTTTCGGTTAAGTGTNTGTGAGGTAAATTGCATGGTGGCAGAATTAGGACCTTAGATTTACCATAGATCTAGTTGTGTGTATACGTGTACCCTTGATATAAGTATAAGTTAGGCTGGAGTAAAAATCTCAACGTGCAATAAATAAATAATTAGGTACCATACTGGTGTTGGATTCCCAGAGTCAACCACATCAATTCCACACTTCATCTGTTGTGTATCTTCAAATATGAATTCGGCAATAATAGCATCTCGTTATCCGAATCAGGACAGTAGCAAGTTTCCCTGACTAACGAGGATCTTGTTTCGGTTAAGTGTCTTAGTGTCTCTTGTAAGGTGTTTCCACCACCACCACCGACATAGATATTTTTGACTTTATCGTGTTCGTAAACACAGTTGAGCTGGATCCGTTACGGGGCTACCCTGCGATGTATGAGCCACCCAGTGGGCCGTCGTACGGGGACCGCGCTGGTAAGAAGTTAAGCAGTAAAAAGTACTTTGTAGGATGTCTCTTTACAGCTAATTTTTATGGTTAATTTTTGATTCTACTCAAAGGGTCCCCGAATCGTCTGGAACATGTTTCCGACCGCCATCCTAGAGCAATGCTGGAGATGATGAACATCCTGCGATTATCGCACGAGTTGTCTGATGTCGTCTTAAACGTGGGTAACAGAGAGGCTATTTATGCACACAGGTATTGAACATTCAAATAACGTTCAATTAGTAATGTAACGTTACATATCTCATTATCCTAAACATATTGGATATATTATTTCAGGGTGGTGCTCTCGGCATGTTCACCATATTTTCGCGCAATGTTCACCGGAGAATTGGCCGAGTCACGTCAGGTAGTACAGCTTGAACTAAATATAATTTTTTTAACCAGACGTTTCGTAACTCTTGTGATTGAGACTATTTTTGTTTGTTTCAGACGGAGATAACCATAAGAGACATTGATGAACATGCAATGGGTCTTCTAATCGACTTTTGCTATACTTCAAAAATAGTCATAGATGAGACCAACGTTCAAACATTGCTTCCAGCAGGTGCCTACTCAATTTATGCGATTCTGGAACTACCATAAGAACATTTACGCTTGTTCAATATATTTAAAATGTTCATTTAAATAACGTCGTTTTATTTTCTGGTGAGTGTATATTGAAAATGATCATAGCATGTTTCATTTTACAGTTTTTCTATAATAATTTGTCAACCATATTTAGTCGGTGGTTGGTGCAGTGGTGATGCTATCGCAAGTGTTGAACGATATGATCCACAAACTGGGGAGTGGCGAATGGTATTAATTGACCGAAATTAAAACTTAAGTTTTTAATGTACTGATTAAACAACAGGAGACCATTGCATTATGATATTTTTTAAAGGTTGCACCCATGTCCAAGAGGCGATGTGGGGTAGGTGTGGCTGTACTCAACGATTTGCTATACGCTGTCGGAGGTAATTATAAATAGCTATCCAAGTTCCATCCTTACAATTGATTTCAATATAACGATTTTGTTCCATAGGTCATGATGGACAGTCATACTTAAATTCTATTGAGCGATTCGATTGCACCACAAATCAATGGTATATCTCATGTACTTACATGTACCATTCAATTTTTAAAATAATTCTTGTGTACCACAGGTAAAAAATTTAAAATTTTATTCGAATGTATTTAGGTCGAGTGATGTAGCGCCCACCACATCTTGCAGAACTAGTGTTGGTGTTGCAGTTCTTGACGGGTAAACCATTACATACCTAAATAAGTTTGAGTTATAATTATATAGGTAGTACTATTTGTATTAGATTTGGATGAACAAGCATTTTCGTATTGCAAGATAATCCTAAACACGTTAACAAAGTTTATTCAGAGTGACGTTTGAGTTTGAGAATCGAGTTTCGATAATGATGGTTACGACAACTGAAGATCTGATTTTTCAAAAATAATTTTCTTATAGGTATATATATGCGATAGGCGGTCAAGATGGGATTCAGTGTTTGAATCAAGTAGAAAGATATGATCCCAAAGAAAATAGGTGGACTAAAGTAGCCCCAATGAATACTAGGAGATTGGGTGTTGCAGTCGCCGTTCTGGGTGGATACATTTACGCAATAGGTGAGGCAATATAATTATATTAGTAGAAAAAATAAAACGTCCGAAGAGCTTAAATTTTAGAAAAGTTAACATGACTTTCCGTTTAATAGGTGGTTCTGATGGCGTATCTCCATTAAATACTGTTGAAAGATACGATCCACGGCAAAACAAATGGGTTGCTGTAAGAAGCTAATTATTTTTGATTGTGATTCCCGTAGTAGACTTTCACAGGAAACAAGATTTTGTATTTACATACAACCGTTTTTTTTATTTGAAGGTTGCCCCAATGTCAACGAGAAGAAAACACCTTGGCTGCGCAGTGTACAATAATCTCATTTATGCTGTGGGGGGTAGAGATGATTGCATGGAATTAAGCTCCGCAGAAAGATATAATCCACTTACAAATTCATGGCAGCCTTTGGTCGCAATGAATTCAAGACGTAGCGGTGTAAGTTCATAGACAAAGTGATTTAAAAATGAAAAGCTGTAAATTTATGTTTAGACATGTATAATAAATAACTTATTTCAGGTTGGACTGGCCGTGGTTAATGGATTAATTATGGCCGTTGGTGGTTTCGATGGTACAACCTATTTGAAGACTGTGGAAGTATATGATCCGGAGGTAAGCTACAGCTATGGTTGTCTATTTTTTAATCAGAATATTATTACATAACAATTTATTATTTTGTGTCATTGTTTGATAATAGGTCAACACTTGGAGACCTTGCGGATCCATGAATTACCGTCGTTTGGGAGGTGGAGTTGGGGTAATGAAAATTCCATCATCGGAGTCTACGTATTGGTAGAACAGAAATCAGCAACGGTGCAATCCGCTGGAGTTTTTTCTATCTAATCTTCGTTTGACGTGATCGACAGTACGAGATCGCTGATCGCATTCATTTATTTATTGGAATATTGCTCGGATGATGGTGTAGACGATCTTAATAGTATTTATTAAAATAAATATTTCGCACTGATTGACTTTACTCCTTTTATTTAAATTTAGAAAAATAATGGTGACTTCCAGTAAAAATACTGATTGATAACTTTATTTTGGGGAGAAGTTTAATCAAATTTTCTGATGCATAGTTGATCATTGAATATAGTATTTTAAACATTTTCATTCATACCAGCTACAACAAGAAGTTAAGAAGCCAAATATCTTTAATCAATGTTACGCACAAAAGTGAAGCGTTTTTCCGTGAACCCTTTAAAAATATAATTGATTAAATGAAACTGAAATACAAGAAATAAAGGTAAAGGTCATTCAAGCCGCTTAAATAACTAAAGCACTATTAGTTTTTGATAACGCATTTAGTACAATCGCCATAACGTTTGCTTTACGATCAGTTACCAATCTCGTTAGTACACATCATTTAAAACTTTTTCACAGCACGTGCCCTGACCTCTTTTATATTGTGTAGTTGTAATATTAATAATTTAGATAATAAGAGGCTGGGGCTTTTCTATCCTGATCTACATCTGCGACGTACCCGCAGTGTCCATTTTTCATAATTTGAGTCTGAACAAACATTACTAGTTTTCTAGACCATTTCACGAAGGAAACACTGCTCTATGAAAAATTCAGTTTGAGTACTTTTTTCTTGGGAATACACTTGAGACACCGATCCAAGAAAATGTTGAATTACTAACAAGCGTTGCTTCTCTACATCTAGAAAGAATCGAAAAGATTCAACATTTCTGTTTGATAAAAGCTTTCATTTTTTATTTGAGTGGCTTCTGTTGAATTGTTGACTTGATCGGATGTTAGGCGTTCCCAAAATTTTAGAGAGAAAGTACGTAATCCATCAAAAACTTGAACTGGATTCACTAACTTAACTTAACGTTTTATATTAGTCTCGCATTAGATTTTTTGGGAGAAGATCGTTTTTTGTCTACAGTAGCAAAGTGGTAATCAAACGGGAATTATTGTTATCATACAGAGCAACGAGTATTTTTCAAATGTTGTAATTATGAAAATAAATTATTAGAACGGAACAGGAGCTGCATTGTGTTAGTAAATACAACTGAGAGTCTTGTATCGAAAAGGACATGACGTCAGTTGTAAGTACATAGCAAGCTTCATCTTGGAAAAAAATCCTTAATTCTGAGTTGAGATTATCCGAATCTCGTGGGTCCAAGGATTTCTGGCAATGCCACTTTCCTTCGCATGAATAAGCATTTGATTCGTGCGCTTCTGAAAAGAAAATCTGCTTTTCTGTTACCCTTTTTCCTTGTCTTTTTTTTTCCTTTTTATGCTACCAGTTAGTTGGAGTAAGCTATGTAGCTTAACCTAAATTGAAAAAGGTTACTTACTTTTGCCGAGTAAAGTTTGTGGAATACAAGGTATGTGCAATGTTATGCAAAATGAATATTTTATCACCATTACATTCCACATGTACAACAATAAGTTAGGCTAGTTGGAGCAATAGGAGACTTGTTGTGAGCGGAAGGATGCGTGTTTAGATTGGTAGTACAAAGTTTGCTTGTTCAGCTGCCACTTGAATAGTCACGGGTCGTTCCGATCCCCACTTTTTATTTATTCTATTTTTTTAGCAACGTCTGATTCGACTGCAGGGACTGTAATTGTTCTGAATCGGCAGAACATTGCTATTTAAATTGTTACAGAAATAGAAGATTACCAACATTGTAGTATCTGTACGTTCATACCAGGCATTTGAGTTGATGATATTACTTCCGGACTTCGCTATGATATTTATGCGTTTGAAGGGGGTGTCTTTGACATTCCACATTGCATTTCACCCGACCATTCGTACTTTATTGATTTTCATTATCCCTCCCATAATGTATGAAATTAAAAAGTTGTCTTCTACAAACACAGGGAAATTAATAGGGTTGGTGTTAGGCACCCTCACTCAAACATTCGACTAAATCAAGTTTATGGCGCAATAAAGTCCATTAGACCCACACGTACGTGTCGGAAATATCTTTTGCATATAACATGACGTGCTTGCTGCCTTCATTCTCTTCACTAGACACTCAACTGGGGAGAAAAGAGAAAGCAGTTGACTTTCTTTGCTCAGTTTATATTCCTTGTCTTCTTCGTTTTTTTCACTTTTCGCGTTTGAAGCGTTTTTACCCTTTAGTCGACCAAGGGGAGCCGCAGATAGATAGATCAAATGAAGAATGAAGTCTACAAACTACAAGTAATAAACTAGTGTATTTCCACGGTTTTCAAGGATGCCAGCTCATAGTCAGTTAAGTTATAAATGTGAGGCTTTACAAAAGAAGTCACAGGAAACAACAAACAGTCGCTGCTGGCTTTCGAATTGATATGCACACGCCTTCTTTACACAATTTGCGTTGCTGTTTTGTTGTGTACGAAAACGATCTCAGTTGCTGAATATTATGCTTTACTTCTTTTTTTACCTTCACTCCTCCTGTCTGCCTAGGCGGAGAAATCATTGCTACTACGAACATAAATGTGGAGAGATGAAGGTGATCAGTAAAACGTGTCTGCCTACATCAGCATATGCGAAAAATACGATGAAAATATGGAGAAAAGGTATATAAAATTTAAAGGGAAGATTATTTTTGAACGTTGGTCCATCCATTTCCAGGAAGGAGAATGTAAAAACTCCAAGTTTCTCCAGTCCTGTCAAATTTCTTTTTCTTTTTTTTCCCAAAAATTGCACCAAAGTTAGTGGCTAGACTAGGCAGTAAAAAAGGTAGATAGAAACCGGAGTTTTATGTTGACATTCTCACTCCCTCATTTTATATACTTTTCATAAGAAGCGAGCGGTGGTAGAGTTAGCTAACGTATAGCTTTAGCTCAGGGCTTTTTCCCTTTGTGCCTGGCAGCGAACAAACGAGTTTCTTTTCTCTCATATTTTCTTCGAGAGGATGCTTCATGTAGTACCCTTTTCTCCTTCGCATGAAATTGGTATTTTTTTAAAAATTCTTTGGTGTATTTACTACTACCGTGCGTAGTGAAAGAGCGAGTATACATTTAAGCATGTGAGCTAACGTTACAGAAAAGGAGCAAAGCGCTCAGCTCAGCTTGCTCACGTCTTATTACTCTTTTCTCTCCAGCGTTGGGTGAGCTGGTGAGCTCGTGAGCAGTTCCAGGCAACTCAACTTTGCAATTTGGAGAGGCTAGCGACTAGAGTAAGTAGACTTTTTAGATAGATGGAAACAAGTTGAACCCGAACAGAACACATCCCCGGTTTACCTGATAGTGGCTGTCAGTTCCCTGGCATAGGTTGCTTTGGTAAGATTGACTCTAACTTGCACGACACAGGCCATCTCATCATAACACACACAGACCTACACGTTCACTCTATTTTTTTCCATTTCACCCACCAACAACCAACGAACCAACCACCCTCGGCTTATCCACACACGCTAATAATCATTTAACTTTCATAGTACTTCGTCGTTGTATTTGTGTACCATCATTGCATCGAAGACTTAAGGCAGGAAGGAGCAATAGGAAATGGGATAACGATAGGTTTTAACTTTCCATGTCGAAATCATAGGCCTTAAGTAAAAAAAAGTACTTGGAAAGAGCTTTAGCCATACAAAACCGTCGACAGCGACCTGCTATTGTGTGGAAAAGCCACTTTTTTTGACAATTGCTTTGTTTGTCAAAATTTCATGGTCTTCGTGCAGAATCGGTTATTCGATGTGATTAGTAATAGATATTCTATGAGCTCATTCAGCCGTGCTCCATATTCATTGTTTCATGTTTATCCCTGGCTTTACGTTATTTGTCTTTTTCATTTTTCCTCGTCATTTTAAGCTTTGGCTAAACCACAGGGAGTGAATATTACCGGAAGTCAAAAGTTTCGTGTAGGGTTGCCTGTCTTTCTTTGATAAAAAGTGAAAAGAGAAAGAGAGTAGGAGGACAATTTACAATTTTTAGAACGTAGGTTTGGTGTTGGTCAAATCCAAGAAGTTCTTGTAATTCCTTTTTCATTAATATTTCCTTATTTTATAATCCCATCCACCCTAGTCAGTGTTCGATGTTATCAATTTACACCACCACGTGTGCTACCAACACATATTTCCTTTTCAATGTTAGTTTTGTTTTACACGAACATAATTTCTGCGTTGGCCCACTTTCCGAATAAAGTACTCGCTATTCTTTATTACAGATAAATAAATGCAGAAATTGTCATTTTGTGAGGAAACTACAATATATTATATCTGATTGCGAATGAGACTGCCTGTATTGTTCAAGTTAGATTTTCGTAAATTCCACAGAGTCAAACCAAGCTGAAAGAAAATTATTATAATTATTTTGATATTGACTTCCCTGTTTCTAGTTTCAACAGTATTTAACGTCATAGTCATCAGGTTTCGGTTTTTCTCAAAATAATTATTTTTTCATGACATCTTGAGACCTGTAGCCCAATTTCCTACTTACATGCTGAGAGCATTACAATAATATCGAAACACGGAAAAGTACTACGTATGTATAATATTTGAACCACACCACCAGATACAACTCAAGTTTACTTAACCCTTTTCCCACAAAAAGGAAAATACACATTATGTTTCAAAGCGTAAGCGCGAAAGCGGTGGCATTGGACAATCGTTAATTATTTAGAGGTGGAAAAGCTGCCTACAATACCGACCGCTCCACAAAAAAATAAACGAACTTGCAAAGAAGAACGTTTACTACTCTGTACCTATCTAGAATTTGGCTAATACAATCAACACACGAGAGTCTATTCGGTGCACAGTTTTGTCGTAGACAAACCACACGTCTACTCTTTCCTTCCTTTAAATGGTGGACGGGTTATCTTTTTTCTTATTCAATTGAGGCACCCCCAAACTCTGCCTTTTGTAAAATCAGATACAGGGTATACATTTTTCCTAAAACAAGGAGAAGTATCAATAAAATTATCAGAAAAGGTCAGTTAAACTAAATAAAGAAGACAATCTTGCATGTGCTTTCCAACAGTGGCGGTGGTGGATCGCGATAATTATTGTTATTTTTTTTATAAAACTTTGTAACTAATTTCCATTCTGACAGTAAAAAGAGGAAGGGAAAGCGCTGGAACAACTTTCTCTGGAACAAAGAAAGAACTTTTCCTTCATTTCTGGTGCAAACTTCCAGCTTCCTGCTGCCGCTGCGTAGGAAAAAGTCTTTCCTACTACGACATTCAGCGTAAACCTTAACAACTTTAGTGCATAAACACGCATCCATATACATCGTGAAACTCTTTTGAAGAGTCGTGGCTCGAAACCACTGGATGTAATCAGGTAAATATATTCAAATTATTTAACTCGTTTATT
>JAHZMX010004151.1:0-14101 GCA_027743895.1 Seira musarum
CCATAAAAAAGAATTAAAATTTGTGAGTTGTGGAAAACCTGAACAAAGCCAGTTGGCATTTGTGGAACTGATTTCAATT
Source organism: Seira musarum (assembly GCA_027743895.1). Classification (NCBI taxonomy): domain Eukaryota; kingdom Metazoa; phylum Arthropoda; class Collembola; order Entomobryomorpha; family Entomobryidae; genus Seira; species Seira musarum. Next base: position 80 of record JAHZMX010004151.1, read on the forward strand.
TTTGATGTGAGTATATGGATACTCATGATTTTTTCTTTGATGACCGTTGCAGTGTTAACGGCAATAGTCCGACTATACAAAAGAATTGGAGCTTTTCAATGGTCAACAAATTTTTTTCATTCTTATTTACTACCAAGCATGTTGTCATACTATCGGGCCACAGTCGACCAAGGCGACCCTCTCGCTGCATCTTATGATAGAATCCACAATCTTCGTTTGCTGTACTCCTTAGCATTACTTTCAATACTTGTGATTAGTAACGCCTACAAAAATGAAAACATTACAAGACTAACATTGCCCCGAGAGCCTGTTCCATTTGACACTTTTGAGAGTTTGGTGACGAACAAATTTGATATTTTCACCAGGGGAACCCTAGTTGGAGGCTTGACTTCATTTTGGATGGACAAAGTGGCTATTCTAGTAGAACTTGCTAGACCATTCGTTCCAAAACAACCAGAGGGTCACACTCGAATTCCTTATCATTCTGAACTGAAAAGTTACTTAAACAGCGAGTTACGGTTTCTGGAACACATTGAATCTGTTTTTGGTCACTATGAAGCAACCAACAAGTCCATGTATTACATGAACAATACAAAATGGGCCCCGAACTGGCTTGATATCTTCTATGTCGGGGATGGATCTTGTGACATTTTTGGGAAGGATAATTATTGTGATCCTCTAAGATTTTGCAATAACACTGCATTAATTCTTCCTGAAACTGAAGCTCATGCAAAGTTCTACCAAATGAAAAGTACTGGAGTAAAGGATGTTTTCTTGAGCAAAGAAGTACTGTCTAAGAAAATGCATGGACTAGTATTCAACAGATGGGCTAGTCCTGTGATACTTCAAAGACTAAATGGATTAACGACATCAGGCATTCCAGAATGGTGGTCCAATTTTACAGTAGACTTTATTCCCAAAGCAAGATTTAAAGGCAATTCAGCCAAAAATGTGACATCTGCAAAGATGGATGGTAACATTCTTGTAGTCTTTTCTGTTGTACCGGTTGGATTGGGAATCGCATTAATCTGTTATGTTGTAGAGGATTTTTGTGGCTTAAATGTAAGACTAAAGACATATTGTAAGAGGCTGATTAAAGTAAAAAATATTTTTGTTTAATGTTTGAGCTTTTATTGAATGAAATGTAATGATATACAGATAGATTTTCTTAAAATAAAGAATTAAATTTTGAGTATTGCTTTGTACGTTGAAAAAGGTGTTTTTCAGTATAGCATTCTTGTGGGTAGCAATATATAAAATTATGACCGAGTGGAGAGGAACTGTGAAACCGATTTTTCACTAATTCATTTTCCGTTTTGACTCGATATAGATAAACGAAATTTATGCAATGCTGCTCGATGTCCTTTTAAACATTGAATGAATACTTGGCAACTACTACATGATGAATGAGGTGAACGCCTAAAACAGGTTTTTTAATTAGCATTTACATTTACAAAATATAATTTTTTTACCGTTTATTTTAAGCATAAACTAAACTCGTGCTTTTACAAATGATAGACATTTGCTTGTGAATATTACTATACATGAAAGAGGTTTTCGTCCGAAACTATTTTGCTGCTGGAGACCTGTAAATTACCATTACAAACGTATTAAATTAAAACAAAACAAGCCTTCAATATCTCCATCTCCAGCATTTTGGAGTTATACGCTGAATAAATATCATTGCTTTCACAATTTGTTGAATATTCTGTCATTTCTGTCAAAATCTAGACAAGTTGATATACACATTTGAAATAGTATCCAAATTTCATTTACCAACTTCAAGGATGTTTTCGTCGCTCGGAATTCTGCAAAATTTTGGAAAAATTTACAGAGAACAACCCAGATACTTGCACTATTTTCCAGGGTTTCCATACCGCTGGAATAAGAAAAGTATGGAAATACAACTTCAACCGGCTCCAATATCCTGTAAAATCTGGCTACTTATACTTTTCATTCTTTCTGCAAAGTCGTTACTTAACGCTGTAAAAAGCATTAGAGTGGAAAACCCTACGGAGATGAGTATGAACATGATACTTTCAATGCCTTCATTGGTTGTCGCTTATAGTCTTCTAGCTCTCATTTCAAAACAGAGAGAATGCACACTATTATTTAACGGAATGCTGGAGGAAGAAAGGAAATGGAAACGTAGAATACCCGAACTTCTTGGCAGGCTACCAAAATCGAAGACACCAGAACGTCTTTTACAAATGTTCTTCTTCATGTCATCAGTGTGTCCATTGCTCTTTGGAACTGGAAGTGGATTCGTACTATGCAAAACTCCAAACATTCTTGTCGAGATAAATCAATTCCTGGGGTTTTGCTCTTGTTCGGGTTCTAAACTTGAAAATTTGTTTATCGTGATTGTTGAGATAGTAATACATTATTTCACATGGCTCACTATCATGAGGATTGGTACTGTTACAGCAATGCATATCTATTTTGGATGCCTTTGTCTAAAAAGAATGCTTCTGGTGTTATTTGAGTAAGCTAAATTTTAAAAAAATTAATTTTCTACTCTGTGATTAATTATTTCACTTTTTCAATGCTTTTCAGATCTGTTCGGGAATGTTCGAACTCCGATCAGGACTTTAAAAACCACATTTTACTGTACAATCGTATTCAAATATTTTCTCGTCTTTTCAATGAATCCCACATAAAAATTCTTTTTATTGTAGTATCTGCAGTCTCATTATTTCAGTCGTGCCTATTATACGCCACTTTCAAAGGCCTCATCTCGTCTAAGGGATGGTTGATACCCGTACCCATATTTATTTGCATGCTTCTCTTCCTTCTGATAGCAATAGTGGTGACAATTCAGATTTATGGGGTTGCTGGATCAGTATATCAAACAGGAAGAAATGGTTTGCCAAATATTGCATCAATTAAAGGAAACTTGGCCAAGGGAAAGGAGTGGAAAAGAATTCACAAATCCTTCGCACCACTTAAAGTGGCTCTTGGTTGGAGTAATTATATAGAACCCCTGACACCTCTAAAATTTGTGGATTTCTCCATTGAGCGATTTGTGGACATGGTTTTGCTGGGAAAATAGTGAAATTTGTGCTTTTGTGCACGACCCTTTCCTGAGCTGAGCCACTTTTAGTAGATGGAGGATAAAGGCATAAACGAGAATATGACTTAAACAATAACTTTTAATAGCTGTCATTCTTACATTCTTACTCCGGATTATGTATATTTTAAATTACAGTCTAGAAGAAATAATAAATTAACATAAAACAGGCTTGACAAAGAAGATTGATAAAATATATACGTTTTTCTTCCTGAGTTGCGAAATTCAAATTGAATTGAATGTTTATTTAAGGTCACTGATTTAAATGTATTTAGTATAGAAACGGAAATCTGGTTTTTTATGATGACTAAAGTATATTTAAACTTGGCAAACTAGGCTAGCAAGTAGCGAAATGATAAACTGATTGTAATCAGGAGGCCGAAGGTTTTTCCGATACTACTGACTGACGATCTTAAATGGAGGTTGTTGTAAACTTTTGTTGGGCGTTTCATTGATTTTTAAATGAAGGCAGTATGTATTTGTCGGCGGACACACTTGGTGAGAGTGTGAAAATCCAGCCTGAAAGCGGAATCGCCGACCTACTTCTACTTTTGGTATGACGGTCAAGTCATGCTCTCCTGATCACTCATGAATCGATTCTTTCACCAGATTTAGTGATCAATGCCACGAAATCCATTCGCTGGAGATAGCATGATACACCATTTGAGTTAAGTTCATCCAGGTTTTCTTCCAGTCCATGTCCACGTCCGGGACTAAAATCGGACCTTTTCAGCGCTGACAACTATTGAGACTTTTTTGCATTTTTAAATGGCAACAACTTTTTTGATATTATCGACTTAAAGTTGATTCGTATGTTATAACAGTAACAAAGGCTTTCTATCTTCATCGTCATAAGATATTTTATAATTCATAATTTATAAAGTTATTTCTAAAGGTTAGGAGACAGTTGACAGTATTGCAAACAATGGATCTAAAAAAGTCTAATCTTGTATTCAGATTCAAATCCCCTGTTGTGCAACTGAAGGTGATTTTTCTCATGTAAGCAAAAACCTTTCTAGTAAATATCTTCCTTTCCAGGAAAGTCCATTTCTTGTTTGCACATTCTAAAAGCCAAACATTTCTTAAAAGTTCACTTTCGTTAGGCAACTTTAAAATCCACATGAAATATGCAATCACGAACCCGAGACAAGCCGCAAAGAAGAAGAATGAGAAAGCGCAAACTACCCAATCCAACTCGCCTATTGTAAGTAGTGCTAAGTTAATGCTTAGCAAAATTATAAAATACAAACCAAATAGCCAGATTGCATTCAATATTCCAAAAGACTTATCAATTACTGTCACCAAAATTCGAAGAGCAACGTAATTTTTCAACTTAAATTGTAAATTCTCATATTTTTTCAAGGATTCTAGAATTTCATGACAGACGCATGGGACTAATGCCATGATGCATGCCATCACACGAAAGAATCTAGTGCCTTCACATACACATAATTGTGCAAATATGTATCGCAAGATTTGATATGATATCCACTGAACCCAATTTAGTTTCCGGATGTAAAAATTTGGGAAAATTATAGGAAGAGCGTGAGTGGGAGGATCGACATCCATCGCGACAACAGTGATTGGTAGGAGGAACATAGCCATTGTATTTGAGACACTGAGCCCATAGATAAATAGTGCCGCAAAATAGTTTTTGTTAAAATGTAGCAATAAATTCAAGTGGAACTCCAACTTTTGAGATGGCAATTGGTGCCTGGATTCAACCGACATTAAATTTTTGTTGAGCTGGAGCATGGAATTCAACGCTGGAATCAATTCTTCCGCAAGAAACAGATACAAAGTATTTGTTGCTGTAATCACCAGAGCAAACATGAATTGCACTCCCATGCAAAATAAAATGAAAGGAGGGTGAGTGGCAATACCGAATAAATTTGCGAATAATACGGTTAATGTAAGCGATCCTCCCAAAGCAAATATAAAACAAAATGTGAAAACAATCCATGGCCATGTATCACTTCTACCAGATTTGTGGTAGAATCTTTTAATTTCCGAATCGAAATAAATATTTGAACTGTATTTAAGAAAATAGTTAGTTACGCTTTGGTTAAAAGAGAGGGCTTTTAGTATTATTGTGGACGTCATATTTTGTCTCGACGTACGTATTTTTTTGGGAACAAAAGTGTTTCTTAAAGAACACAGAAACGTTTTGCACAAACCCAAATTCAAATTGAAGTATTTTTGAAGGGTTTGCAAGAATAAAAAAGTTTCCGAAAAAATGTCAAGGATTCTATACACTTAAAAAAAAGTCATTTCGCAGATGATTAAACAGGCTTGACTGACATATAACAGCTGTATTCGACAATCTCGTGCAAAAATCCATTCGAACAAGGACAAAGGATATAAATTATCAAATTATGCAGAGGAATCAGGAAACTTATTATTTGTTTATTACTATAACTTATTATGCTACTGTTTCTCATAAATGCCAAATTACGTAACATTCCATTGGGTAGAGAAATCAAATTTGTTTACAATCATTGCATAATAACCAGTCTCCGTCAATTTGCGGCATTTATAAAAATGAGTTATGTCTAAAAATGTAAAACAGATAATGGCTTCGAAAAAAGAAAGAAAGTTTTTTTTATGGCAGCTTGAAAAAATGTGACTTGTTAAATCGCATTAATTGAGTCTAGTCGCTAAGACGCCGGCATGAGCGCCATTGACAATTTGATTCTTGCCAAATGGAAACATCTAAAGGTCAACAATATTGTTGATGTCGCTCCCAAGTCAGGTATGCAGAACAGATTCAGAAACTGATTGTTTAGACATAACTTCTTAGAGATGTAAACAATACCCCAAGTCCATTCCATTGGATAGGAGAAGACAACTTGGGGAATAAAAATGAAAGGAATCGAGTTTTAAATGAAGCAGTATTTTGGTTTATTATTAGGACGAAATTTACTTCTATACAACAATCAGTATTGTGAGATTGCACCCAAGTCCCGAAAGGTGGATACAATAAAAATTTACTTGCGCATAATAATCATGGCCACATTCACATTTAAAGACAACCTACGAATTCCTACTTGGCTGGAAACGGATTGATTTTAACATTAAAGTTTATTTCGACACATAAGTTAGAAGAGAATTAGTAGTATTTTGTGCGATTGACCGAAAGAAATCCAGTCTAGTTCCTTTATTCAGTGGTCCCGTTGTACAACTAAATCCAATTGGCCTCATCAAAGCCAGCATTCTCCTTTTCATGACTTTATTTTCCAATGAACTTTTCCTTACAAAAACGCTTTCGCGTAACCAAACACTTTTGAAAAAACTACTTTCATTAGGTAAAACTAATATACACTTGAAAAACATAATAAGAAATCCACCTGAAAGTGCAACAAAAAACCCGGAGAAGGCTGTAAGTTGCCATTCCATTCTTCCAAAAGTCAATAATGTTAAGGTTGTGCCAATCAAAATGAGAAAGTAAAATGATGCTAAACTTATGGCACTCATAAGACTAAATGTTTCGTCAATAACGTCAACTAAGAATGTTACTGACTGGTACAGATTCAGTTTCCTTTCCAAGTTTCGTTGCTCCTTCAGCGAAGTCAGGATTTCGTAACAAAGGCTGGGGACAAGCGTTAGAACACATCCGGTAACACGAAAACATCTACCGCCTTCCCCAACACATATGCAAGAAAATATGTACCGCAATAACTGAAATAAAATGAGTTGAACGGAGCTGAGATTATTTATTCTAAAGTTTGGGTTAATTAGTTTGATAAAATGAATTGGAGGATCAAAATCCATTGTGACTGCGGCGATAGGAAGTACTAACAAGTTCATTATATCTCCTATGACCAGTGCAAAAACCACTAGTCCCAGTTTATCTGCCTCACGAGCGCTTTGAATTAAATCCTTGAAGAATGAGTTCTTGTTAGTCGATTTCCATTGAGATTTTAATGGGTTTACATATTCGTGCAAATCAATTAAAGCATTCAACGCGGGAACTAAACTCGTTGCTCTAGTCATTTGTATTGAACTGGCTGCGGTAATAAAGATGATGAGGACGAGTTCCAATCCTAAGCTGAACAATATGAACAATGAATGGTCAACGAATCCAAACAGTTCTGCTAATAACAATAGAGAAATCATTGAAGCTCCAAGAAACCAAAATATAAAATAAGTAAGGAATATCCAAGGCCAAATGTCTCGCCTTCTTGTACGTATTTCAAATTCATTTGAACCTGAATTGAAATACATGTTTGTACTGTATCGAAAGATTTTGTCTGCTGCAAGTTGGTTAACACCCAAAGCTTTTAATATCATTTCGGAGCTCATATCTGGAAAGTGTTAAAGCTAATTTGAAGTGGAGAAAGAAAGAAAATATTTTCTTCAAAGAAATATGTACTATTTGATTTGAGAATACAAACTACTGAAATATCTTTTTAAAAATTCTCTCAAAATCAGACTCGCTTAAGGATTTTAGGGATTATTAAAAGCATAGTTCTTCTGGAAACACTAATGTGATGGTGTTTTATTTGTCTGTAAATTCCTATTATTGAATTCGTCTCTCCCATTCAGCGTCTATAGGCATGAGTAACTAGCTCAATAATTAGTTTACGAGTTCATGAAAGCACGTGCGAACGTACTTTGTCTGCTTCCCCATTATAATCAATTTGGCGTTTATCCCGATTAAATTTTGATAAGTGCGTGTAATTAATTTGATAGGGGTATTACATCAAATTAGTGAACTCATAACTAAAATCGAGTGCCATTGAAACCAGTACAATCACACGTACTCTTGTAGTAAAAATTTTCGTCTGGTCGAATATTTTTTTAAAAATTCTGTACATTTATTGTATTCGTATTTTTATGGTAGCTCAAGCAACCCACGCTGAGAAAATTATTAAAATCGCGAGATTTAAATTGGTCTAACAATAAACTTTTATCAGTTTGGCTAACAATCCATGTTCTCACGTTGGTTAAATAATGCGATTTCACAACTGGTATACGCACAAAATAAAATCGATAACATTTACATTTATCATAATGAAAATATAAAAAGCATGAGTAATTTACAAAAACAAAACGACATACCTAATTACACTAATTTTTTAGGTACTTAACTTTTATTACCATAACTAGCATTAAAGTTCCATTATTAGTTAGTGGCCCACAACCGGCGGAATTTTATCCATGTAAAAAGAAGGCAGGTTTGAAGTTTATTAATAAAACAACCACGTAAGTATAAGAACACGTTTTAATGTAAACTTTTCTTAGGAAGGTAAGTTAGGAGACTATTAGTAGTAACACTAACAATGAAGCGGAAGAAGTCCAATCTAGAGTCTAATTAAAGCATTGAAATTCAACTTTATTTGTTAAATGTTCTTTAGTAGTCTTTCGACGACTGATGTTTCGTAATGAACGCAGGGAACATTTTTGTTAGATGAAATAAATTAAACAGGATCCCCACTCTCAACCACTGAATTCATTTTATTGGTTTATTGGTAAAGCCAAATATTTCCTAAAAGTTCACTTTCGTTGGACAATTTCAAAATCCACATGAAATAAGCAATGAAGAATACTAACCAAGCCGAAATATGAGGAATGGGAAAGGGCAGACTACCCTAATCCAACTCATCCTATTGAAAGAAGTGCTAAGGAAAAGCTAACAAAAGAAAAATTATAAAATACAAAACAAATAGCCCGAGAAGTATCTGCCCAATCAGCAGACACGATCTGATTGATTAACGTCATGTTAAAAAAAAATGTACAATGATCTTTGGTTGTCTGTCTGTGAGTGTCATGACCGGAGGGCATACCGGAAGCCAATATACTAAAAGAAAATCTCTCCCGACATGCATTCACTTAGTTAACTTAATGTCCCCAGATAGTTGGCCTCCTACTAATTTAGCCAAATATCAGTTAAACCCCCATAAAAAATTGGCCCTCATATACTTCGATCCATAAAAAAGGCCCCAGTGAAAGCGTAGGCCCTGGAATAGATTTATTCATTTCTGTTCAAACTACATACATGCATGATCACACACACAATAACAATTCATGTTCGGATAATTTTTGCTTTTCAACATTTACATTTTACAATAAAATTGCTTTAATGTGATATAGTGACAGTTTACTTTGATACATAAGTTAAGAGACAATTAGCAGTGTTTTGTACGATCGATCGAAAGAAATCTAGTCTAGTCCCTTTATTTAGTGGTCCAGTTGTACAAGTAAATCTGATCGGTCGTAGAAGCGCCTTCATTCTCCTCTTCAGTACTTTATTTTCCAATGAACTCTTTCTAACAAAGACGCTTTCTCTTAACCAAACACTTTTAAAAAATTCACTTTCATTTGGTAACACTAAAATGCATTTAAAAAACGCAATAAGGAATCCTCCCGAAAGGGCAACAAAAAAGCCGGAGAAAGCAGTTAGTTGCCATTCCATCCTTCCAAAAGTTAGTAATATTAAAGTTGTGCCGATCAAAATGAGAAAGTAAAACGAGGACAAACTAATCGCACACACAAGGCTGAAGGTTTCGTCGATAACATCTACCAAGAATCTTATTGACTGATAGAGATTCAGTTTCCTTTCCAAAGTTCTTTGTTCCTTTAACGAAGTCAGAATTTCAAAACAAATGCAGGGAACAAGTGTTAGAACACATCCGGTCACACGAAAACATCTACCACCTTCCCCAACACATATGCAAGAGAATATGTATCGCACTAACTGAAACAAAATGAGTTGGACTGAATTCAGATTATTTATATCAAAGTCCGGGTTAATTAGTTTAATGAAGTGGATGGGAGGATCGAAATCCATTGTGACTGCGGCGATTGGAAGTACTAACAGATTCATCATATCACCTACAACCAGTCCGTACACCACTAATCCAAGTTTATCTGCTTCCCGAACATTTTGAATTGAGTCCTTAAGAATTTGTTTTTTGTTGGTTGATCTCCATCGAAATTTTAATGGTTTCAATTCCTCGTGCAGTTCGAGTAAGGCATTCAATGCAGGAACCAAACTCTTTGCTCTGCAGAATTGTACTGAACTGGCTGCGGTGATGAAGACAATGAGGACGAGTTCCAGTCCTGAGCTGAACAATGTGAACAATGAAAAGTCAGCAAATCCAAACAGTTCTGCTAATAATAATAATGAAATCATTGATACACCAAGAAAAGCAATCACAACATATGTCAGGAAAATCCATGGCCAAATATCTTGTCTCCTTCTTCGAATTTCAAATTCATTTGAATTAGAATTAAAATGCATGTTTGTGCTGTATCGAAAGACTTTGTCTGCTGCCCTTTGATTCACACCCAAAGCTTTTAAAATCATTTCCGAACTCATCTTCGTAGAGTATAAATGCAATATTTAAGTAATTTGATTGGTGCAAAGGGTATTTGATGTTAAACAGAGAGTTTGCGTTTAAATTGAGAATGTACAACATGAATGGGTTGTTTAAAAAATGACAATGAAAAACAAGACTCAGTGTTTAAATGGTTTAAATGATTACAGGCATAGCTTCGTAGCAAACAATAATTTGATGCTGTCCTTTATTGCCTGTACTGTAATTTACTTTTCTAAAATTTGTTCCTTCCTCGAATCGTCCATGAATGTAAGTAGCTTGTTTGGCTAAGAGTGCTCAATATATAGTATTTAGCTACAATAAATACTAAAGCAGACATACTTAAACTGTGTACTAATATATTTTGTCCATACCTAAGCCTTCTACATGGTAAAGCGGCAACCTTGAACAAATATTGATAAATATATGCCGTTTAGTGCGTCAATCGCATAAAATTAATCAACTCGAAATTAAAATCGATTTCGTCTGTAATTTTTAAAGGTATGTAGTCCTTAAATGAAACTATTTGTGTGGTCAGAGCATTATATTTTTGATTCTGCACAAATATGATATTCATTTTCAAGGTAACCAAGGCAAAAACATTACAAGATTTTCAAATTCTACAGTAAATATTTCTTAAATGCATATTTATACTAAAGTATTAGTGTTTCACCCACGCATTAAAACTATTCAACGGTAAATTAAGCTACCAAACCAATGGCGTTGTGCTCATCATCAGTTGGTACACATTCAATTTATGTTTGTACATTCAATTGTGTTTGTGGTATGCTGGTTACTACAAAACAACAGTAACTGCGTTTAAATGATAATAAAATCCATAAATTTTTAATTTCATTGTAATAGTGAAATTGTCAAACTCATCATTTATTTTATTAGTCTATACCAGCGTCCTATTCCGGGGTCATTACCATGGTCGCAAAATAGGATTAATTTTATTTGCTTGATGTATTTAAGGTCGTGCGGATTATTTCACAGATACGAAATACTTACGGAAATCATCATATTAAAATGTTTAACCAACTTCTTATTATCTCCAAATTCAAAGCTGCATTCCTAGCGCAAAAAGGTGAGAGAACTTAATCCTTGCAGAAGAAGTTCGACATTCAGCCACTAAACAATCATGTATTAATGTCTGTTTATTGTCAAATTTATTTTCTGACAAAGGTTAAGAGACTGTTCGCGGTATTATTTACAATAGACCTAAAGAAATCCAGTCTAGTGTCTTTATTCAGTGGTCCCATTTTGGACGTAAATCGAATGGGCCGCATTAATACTCTCATTCTCTTTTTCAATACTTTCTTTTCTAACCAACCTCTCCCCACAAACACGCATTCTCGCAACCAAACACTTTTGATCCTATCACTTTCATTGGGTAACACCAAAATACATTTAAAAAAGGTAACAAGAAATCCCGCAGACATCACGGCAAAGAAAATAGAGAATGCAGTTAGTTGCCAATCCAACTTTCCAAAAGTGAGCAATGTTAAAGTAGTGCCAATGAGAATTATACAGTAAAATGTGGATAAACTAATTGCACTTAAAAGACTAAGAGTTTCATCAATAACATCCACTAAGAATCTAATTGAAGCGTAGAGATCAAGTTTTCTCTGAAATGTTCTTTGATCTTTCAGCGAACTCAGCATTTCTAAGCAAACGCAAGGAACTAGAGTTAGAATGCAACAGGACGTTCGAAAGCAGCGACCACCCTCCGCTACACATAATATGGAAAACATGTAACGAAACGCTTGGAATGAATACCATTGAACCCAACTGAATTTCATGGGGTTCATATCAGGATAAAATACTTTAACGGCGTGCAATGGAGGGTCGACATCCAGAATGACAGCCATAAATGGAAGTAGAATTGTATTTAATATATCTCCAGCAACGAGTTGATAAACAATCATTCCCAATTTGTCTGTATCTGTGACATTTTGTAAAAGTTCCTTTAGGGAAGGGATTTCAGTAAACGATTTCCGCCGAAATCTAAAAGGTTTTATTTCTTCGTTCAGCTCAAGCAGAGCGTTTAGCGCAGGGACGAAACTATGTACCCTTAGAATTTGTACGGATGTAACTGATGTAAAGTTTATGATGAGGACGAATTCTAATCCTAAGCTGAATAAAGTTAGTAACGAGTGTTCAGCAAACCCAAAAAATTCCGAAAGCATCACAAGAGAAATCATGGATCCAGCAAGAAATGCCAATACGAAATAAGTTAGTAAAATCCATGGCCAAATGTCTCGTCTTGACTTACGAATCTCAAACTCACGTAATGATGAATTGAAGTGGATACTACTACTGTATCTGAAAACTTTGTCAACAAAGTTTTGGTTCAACGCCAAAGCTTTTAATATCAGTTCGGAACTCATAGTTCCAAAATTTCTGTGAGAGCGGTGTTATTTCTTGAATTAAAGCTTTTACCAAGACTGACTTGAAAATATGTATTCAATTATCACATTCCATCTACAATATACTGGAATTTCATAAATTAGATGTATACTCAATGTAGTTAGGCTCACAAATCGCTGTGCCGCTCAATTTTCTCCTTGGCCCTCTGACTTTTTAAAATTAACTTTACAAACTTTCCCGTTAAATAAGCTATTTTCCAGCAAGTACTTTTATGAGTTAGAAAAAAGTAGGTAAATAATCAAGTAATATAAACATACATATTTGAGCACTTACTTAAATGTCAAACTTTTAATTTAACTTAAAAATAAAATAAGAAGCCCATTTTAAACCAATTTATTATAGCGCAACAACAAACCATCTAAAGTGGATTTTAGTACCTAAGTATTATTCAAATATAATCGAAAAAGTCGGTTTTAAATTTTAAAAAAATTAACCTTGGAAGGGAGTTTAATCAGCAACATTTTGATGGTTTTGCCATGTATAGGGACATTTTGCAAATGGAAAAGGCACGTTTAAAGTAATTTAGATTTATTGTATTCCATCCAGCGTAAGCCATTAGCATGGAAAATTACATTTTTACATAAAAATGTAAAACAAACGTTCCAAAATAAAACTGTGATCGAAGTACTGGTGGGTTTTTTTCTTAAAAACAATAATCTGCCAAGGTGTGCCATACTCCTTTTACTGTTTATCCTTACCCCAGCACAACATGAAGCAAAGTTAAAATGATTTATTCTTTACGGAACTGATTAAGATCTAGAATTAACGTAAACTTCTAAAACTAAAATAATGATTTATATTACAATTAAATTATTGTTTTCGACTCAGGATGGGACGAGCAGCAAATTTGCTAAACTTAGCATCAACAAATATGATTTAAAAAAAAAACGTTTCTCGCGGCTTGGCAAACAGAGTACTCAAGCGGTGATTTCAATGAATTTTAGCTAATAGGAATACAAATTAAGGTAAACAATAGAAGTGAAAATGAGAAAGATTGGATTAAAAAATACAATTTAAAAAAAAAATACATTATCATTTTGTCAACACATCGCAGTGACTTACCAGGAAGGTGTCAGTTTAGTATATTGAATTCAAAAAGCTAAACCGTTGTATACTATGTATTTTTTAACGACATTTACGATAAAAATAAGCTTATTCCCGTCTAGCGACATTTACATGCATTTATCGGCCATTTTCAAACCG